>SJYT01056834.1:0-27354 GCA_006410635.1 Cephalophus harveyi
CCAGGCATTTAAAAAGTAGGAAAATATTATGAACAACTTTATGCTAGTAAATTGAACAACTTAGTGAAAATGGACTAACTTCTTAAAAGAAATGTTAGCAAAACTGCTATAGAAAAAAAACAAAATGTGAAAAATTCTCCTCCTATAATGCTACAATAATCAAGGCAGTGTGGTATTGGTATGGAATATATAGACCAGTCGGAGAAGGCAATGGCACCCCACTCCAGTACTCTTGCCTGGAAAATCCCATGGACGGAGGAGCCTGGTGGGCTGCAGTCCAGGGGGTCGCTAAGAGTCGGACACGACTGAGCGACTTCACTTTCACTTTTCACTTTCATGCATTGGAGAAGGAAATGGCAACCCACTCCAGTGTTCTTGCCTGGAGGCCGCACAGAGTCGGACACGACTGAAGCGACTTAGCAGCAGCAGCAGCATGTAGCCCGGTAGAACAGAATATGCAACACAGAAGTAGACCTTCCCATACATGGTTCATTGATTTTTGAAAAAAGAGGCCAGGGCCACTAAATGAAAAAAGGAAACAATTCCAACAAATGGTGCCAGAGCAACCAGATACACTTACAGGAAAAAACTGCCTCAACCTTCATATCACACCACACACAAACTGAGATGAATGATAAACCTAAACTAAAAAGCTAAAACTATAAATGTTTTAGAATAAAACAAGAAGGCTATGTTCATAACCCTGTAGTAGACAAAAATGTCTTACAGAGGACACAAAAAGAACTATCCATAGAACAAAAAATTGATAAACTATTCTTTATTAAAACTTACAACTGCTTTTTGAAAGATTTCATTAAGTAAATAAAAAGGCTAGCCACCAATTGGAAGAAAATACTTACAATATGTATCTCTGACAAGAAACTGTATCCAGAATACATAAAAAAATCTTACAATGACAAGAAGATGAAATCCAATTAAAAAATGAAGTCCCCTTCCCAGGGACTTCACAAAAACTATACAGGAATGACTAATCAGGGAATGGCAAAATAAAGCCATTTAAAGTCTATTATATGGCTGAATGTGAAAAGGTTGAGTGGGAAGGTTAAAAAGCTACTGGGGCTCATGTACATTGTTAGTGAAGTGAAGTGAATGAAGTTGCTCAGTCGTGTCTGACTCTTTGCAACCCCACGGACTGTAGCCTACCAGGCTCCTCTGTCCATGGGATTTTCCAGGCAATAGTCCTGGAGTGGATTGCTATTTCCTTCTCCAGGGGATCTTCCCAACCCAGGGATCAAACCTGGGTCTCCCACATTGTAGACAGACACTCTACCATCTGAGCCACCAGGGAAGTCATTATTAGTGGGTATGTAAAATGGTTAGCCCTTTTGGAAAATTGTTTGACAGCTTCATACACCAATAAACACACATACACCCTGAAGGTGAAGGTGAAGGTGAAGGTGCTCAGTCGTGTCCGACTCTTTGCGACCCCGTGGACTGTAACCTACTAGGCTTCTCTGTCCATGGGATTCTCCAGGCAAGAATACTGGAGTGGATTTCCATTTCCTTCTCCAGGGGATCTTCCCGACCCAGGGATCGAACCCGGGTCTCCCGCATCAGAGGCAGACGCTTTAACCTCTGAGCCACCAGGGAAGACATATACCCTAAGACCCAGCAATTCTACCTTTAGGTATTTACTTGGGAGAAATGAAACACACATCCACAAAAAAATTTCTTATCAATTCTTGCATGTTTTACCACTTCAGCTTGAATTATCACAGCCAGTAGCTTTATTAATAGTCCTAAATTAGAACAACTTCATGTCCATCAATGGGAAAATGGATAAACAAATTATGATATATTCTTACAATGTAATGCCACTCAACAATAAAAAAGAATGACATACTGATATATATATATATATATATATATATATATAAAATGATGAGGGTGACTTTCAACATTAAGAAAAAGAAGTCAGAAACAAAAGTACAAAAACAGGCAAAATGAATTCTGATTATAGAAATCAGAACAATGATTGTTATAAGGGTAGAAATTAACTACAAGGGATTTGGAGGTATTAATACATGCAAGGGAATGATAATGATAGATCACTTTATTCAGTTTGAATAAAAGCAAGCATATAAGGGATGGAATGAACAGGCGCTTCTCATGTGGCTAAGTGGTAAAGACACTGTCTGCTTCCCAGGTAGTGCTAGTGGTAAAGAACCCGCCTGCCAATTCAGGAAATATGAGAGACATGGTTCCATCCTTGGGTTGGGAAGATCCCCTATAGGAGGGCAAGGCAACCCATTCCAGTATTCTTGCCTGGAGAATCCCATGGACACAAGAGCCTGGTGGGCTACAGTCCATGGGGTCACAGAGTTGTACATGGCTGAAGCAACTTAACACGCATGCATGCAGGAGATGCAAAGACGTGGGTTCGATCCCTGGGTGGGGAAGATCCCCTGGAGAAGAAACTGGAAACCCACTCCAGGTTTCTTGCCTGGAAAATTCCATGGATAGAGGAGCCTGTGGGTTATAGTCCATGGTGTCGCAAAGAGTCGGACATGACTGAGCACACAATGAACAGAAAAACGGTGATAAGACAAGTGGACTGGGGTGGGGTCTTAGAATTGCTGAATTCAGAGTACTAGGAGGAAGTGATATGGAAAAATAGGAGGTATAGAGATTGAAATACTTGAAATTTAGGTTTAGGAGGTAGAGGAGCAATTGGTAACAGCTGAGGTCAATGACAGGGTGAAGTTCAAGAAAATAACAAGCCATCAGGTTGGATGGGTGGTTTAGGCAAATATTGAAATTACAAAGAACAATCACTAGAATAGTGGTAGGGAGACAAAAAGAGCCAGGTGCTAAAATTTTCAAGGGATGACATAGAGGATCTATAGATAACCACAATCAGAGTGGTGAACAACATAGTTTGACTGGATGTGCTTCAAAAGAGCTGGAGGATTTTAAAGAAAACAGACAGGTTAGGAGTGATAATGAGGGGCAACAATGATTTCTCATACTTCATCCTTTGCTGCTGCTAAGTCGCTTCAGTCGTGTTCGACTCTGTGCGACCCCACAGACGGCAGCCCACCAGGCTCCGCCATCCCTGGGATTCTCCAGGCAAGGACATTGGAATGGGTTGCCATTTCCTTCTCCAATGCATGAAAGTGAAAAGTGAAAGTGAAGTCGCTCAGTCGTGTCTGCTTTTTCGCGACCCCAAGGACTGTAGCCTACCGGTTCCTCTGTCCATGGGATTTTCCAGGCAAGAGTACTGGAGTGGGGTGCCATTGCCTTCTCCAATCAAATATCTACTAATTTCTTTTACTTTCTACAATATCACCTTCTGTTTTCCTCTCACATACTTTATCATTGAGAAAAACAGAAGTTGTTAAGCAGAGAACTTTTTACACACCTAAAAATTTACTTTTACCCATATTAATCTAAATTTGAGGTTCTAGGAACAGTTTCTAATACAATCACATCTTCACCTGTTTTAAGCCTTCATTTTGCTTTGGAGGGGATGAACATTTTCCACGTTTACTGTGTTCTTTGCAGTGTGAAAGGCACTCTGCACATGGGTAAGAGTTTATGTAGCTGACCTTTGTATTCTGGACAGGGGATATAATCAGGATTCTAGGGATTGATTTAAAAAGGAAGCTTGAGTGAAGACTGCTGGGAAAGAAAAGTTCATTACTACACATAAGGCAACCTGTGAAAATGACATAATAATAATAATAATTTACTCCAGGTGCTACTATGGTCAGGCATTGTGTATGATAGGTATTTTATGTGTATTATCTTGTTTTATCTCACAACAGTTCTCTGAGTTAAGTATTTTATAGATGAAAAAACTCAGTCTTTGAAAGGTTAAGTACTTTTTTCTAAGGTCACATTAATCACTAAGTGGAAGAACTGGTAGTCTAAACTAGGCAGTCTGGTTTTGGCTGGTTTTTAATCATTATACGATATACTATGTAACAGCCTTTATGGGGTAATTTTTCTCTCTTTTTCTAAGGCATTTCTGTCTCTGACATCACTTGTAACAAAACTGGCTTCCCAAAGAACACTAAGCTTGATTTTCTTATAGTATTTGTCCACTAACCTGTAATCATCTCTTCAGTTTTCTGTATTACTTGTTAGGCTCTCAGTATCTTAAGAAGGACAGTTGGGTCAGCACATAGCATCCTGCTTGGAATATTCATTGTTGAATCAAAGACTTAATTGCATAGGAACTGTCTCTCTCCAATCATATTCAGTTCTCTAAGTACAGGGACTGAAAACTTAATTTCTAGAATTCCTGGAATTTTGGTATTTCTAGAATACCAAAGCCTTGCACTTGGTGGATGTTCAATAAATAATTGTTGAACAAATGTCTGACCACATGTTAACATCAATAGATCAGTGCACATTTAAAAGCAGTTATTTATTATTTTAACTTAATAATTTATCTGCTGGGGATAAGTAAAACAGATATGGTCTATGTAGTTATTTATAATCTACTGAGGCAATCTACTCAAGTAAACAAAGAGTTCCTAATTGTCATAGTGCTCTGAAGTAAACAAACTTTAGTCCATGATAGGGAACCAAGGAAACTCACTTTAAATAAAGTAAACAGGGAATATTTCTCTGGAGATATGACATTTAAGCTACAATTTTCAGAATAAGGAGGCCAGTCATGAAAAGAATGAGGGGGAAGGATATGCTTTAGGCTGAAGAAATAGCATGCAAAGGTTCTGAGCTGAGAAAAAGAAAAAAAATTAGCAGTTTTTCAGATTGAGAAAATAACACCAGTTCAACAATTTGGCAATGAAGAATGATGGATTTCCAAAGCTAAGAAGTGATTATTTTCCATGCTATAATCAGAAGTTCATTTCGATAGCAAACTACTATCACTATAATTTTATAATGTTCCACAGTGGCCCTGTTTTCTGGGATAAAATGCATAAAGAGAGTAAAAAATAATTTCACACAGCACTTTCTTGTATCATAGGAAATATGGGCTGTGATAGACCGAATCAAATTAAACAAGGGATGGAATGTGATCAAAAAGCAGACATTTCCACTCCCAAACTTAATAACAGGCTCAATAAAACAAAGTCTTACTAAAAAACTTCGCTTATTAAAAAAGTGATGATTAATGTAGTTCCTTCCTTATTCACTTAATGAGTAGTTACTGATTTTCTTTTATGTTAATATATGTCAGGCACTGTGGTAAGGACTGTGGGAATAAAAGGATCTGGGGATAAAAACGAGAGACAGCTTCTCTGCCATTGCAGAATTCAGCACTAGAAGGGTATGTTGCTGCCTCCCATTTACCATGGAATTACACTTTTTCACAGAAGAAACATGGTCTTCTTTGGCAATGTAAAAATAAATTTTTTGCAGAAATAAAAATTGTATGTATTAAAGATTTACAACATGATGTTTTGATATATATGTACACACTTAAATGAATACAACAATCAAACAAACAAACACACCCATCATCTCTGATTACTTTGTGTGATAACTTGGGCTCTATTCTCTTAGCAAATTTCTGGCATATAATACATTATTATTTTTTATAATACATTATTATTAACTATAGTCACCAGGCTGTACATTTGGTTTGCAAACTTATTCACCTTATACCTGAAAGTTTGTACTCTTTGATCAATCTCTCTTCTTTTATGCCCCATCCTCCCCACCAGCCTCTGAAAACCATAATTCCACTTTGTTACCATGAGTTCAATTTTGTTTTTAGAGTCTACATATAAGTGTAAGTGATTAAAATCATGCAATATTTGTCTTTCTGTGTCTAGCTTATTTCACTTAGTATAATGTCCTCTAGGTTCATTCATGTTGTCAGAAATGATGGGATTTCCTTCTTTTTTTAAGGTTGAGTAGCATTCCATGGTGTTTATTTATTTACTTATTTTTTTACTTTTAAATTTTTTATTTTGTATTTGAGTATAGCTGATTAACAGTGTTGTGATATTTTCAAGTGGACAGCAATGTGATTCAGCCATACATATACATGTATTCATTCTCCCCCAAATTCCCCTTCCATCCAGTGTGTCATCTGCCACATGACATTGAGCAGAGTTCTTTGTGCTATACAGTAAGACCTTGTTGGTTATCCATTTTAAATATAGTAGTGTGTACATGTCCCAAACTCCCTAACAATTCCTTCCTCCCATCCTTCTCCCTGGCAACCATAAGTTTATTCTCTAAGTCTATAAATATACACCATTTGAATGCAGAATTCCAAAGAATAGCAAGGAGAGATAAGAAAGCCTTCCTCAGTGATCAATACAAAGAAATAGAGGAAAACAATAGAATGGGAAAGACTATAGAGATCTCTTCAAGAAAATCACAGACACCAAGGGAACATTTCATGCAAAGATGGGCACAATTAAGGACAGAAATGGTATGGACTAGCAGAAGCAGAAGATATTAAGATGAGGTGGCAAGAATACACAAAGGAACTATACAGAAAAGATCTTCATGACCAAGATAATCACAATGGTGATTATTCCAGACATCCTGGAATGCAAAGTCAAGTGGTCCTTAGGAAGCATCACTATGAACAAAGTAAGGTGATGGAGGTGATGGAATTCCAGTTGAGCTCTTTCAAATCCTGAAAGATGATGCTGTGAAAGTGCTGCACTCAACATGTTAGCAAATTTGGAAAACTCAGCAGTGGCCATAGGACTGGAAAAGGTCAGCTTTCATTCCAATCCCAAAAAAGGCAATGCCAAAGAATGCTCAAATTACTGCACAAAGTAATGCTAGCATTACTCATCTCACACACTAGCAGAGTAATGCTCAAAATTCTCTAAGCCAGGCTTCAACAGTATGTGAACCATGAACTTCCAGATGTCCAAGTGGGATTTAGAAAAGGCAGAGGAACTGGAGATCAAATTGCCAACATTGCTGGATCATTGAAAAAGCAAGAGAGTTCAAGAAAAACATCTACTTCTGTTTTATTGACTATGCCAAAGCCTTTGACTGTGTGGATCACAACAAACTATGGAAAATTCTGAAAGAGATGGGAATACCAGACCACTTGACCTGCCTCTTGAGAAATCTGTATGCAGGTCAAGAAGCAACATTTAGAACGGGAGATGGAAGAACAGACTGGTTCCAAATTGGGAAAGTAGTACATCAAAGCTGTATATTGTCACCCAGCTTATTTAACTTTTATGCAGAGTACATTATGAGAAACGCTGGGCTGGATGAAGTACAAGCTGGAATCAAGATTGCTGGGAGAAATATCAATAACCTCAGATATGCAGATGACACCATTCTTATGGCAGAAAGTGAAGAAGAACTAAAGAGCCTCTTAATGAAAGTGAAAGAGTAGAGTGAAAAAGTTGGCTTAAAATTCAACATTCAGAAAACTAAGATCAAGGCATCTAGTCCCATTACTTCATGGCAAATAGATGGGGAAACAGTGGAAACAGTGACAGGCTTTATTTTTTGGGGCTCCAAAATCACTGCAGATGGTGACTGCAGCCATGAAATTAAAAGACGCTTGCTCCTTGGAAGAAAAGTTATGACCAACCTAGAGAGCATATTAAAAAACAGAGACATTACTTTGCCAACAAAGGTCCATCTAGTCAAAGCTATAGTTTTTTCCAGTAGTCATGTATGGATGTGAGAGTTGGACTACTATAAAGAAAGCTGAGTGTCAAAGGATTGATGCTTTTGAACTGTGGTGTTGGAGAAGACCCTTGAGAGTCCCTTGAACTGCAAGGAGATCCAACCAGTCCATCCTAAGGAAATCAGTCCTGAATATTCATTGGTAGGACTGAAGCTGAAGCTTAAACTCCAATACTTTGGCCACCTGATATGTAGAACTGACTCACTGGAAAAGATCCTGATGCTGGGAAAAAGAGATTAGGAGAAAATATTTGCAAGTGATGTGACAGACAAGGGATAGTCTCCAAAATCTACAAATAGCTCATGAGGTTTAACATCATCAAAACAAACAACCCAATCAAAAAAATGGGCAGAAGACCTAAACAGACATTCCTCCAAAGAAGGCATGCTGCTGCTAAGTCACTTCAGTCGTGTCTGACTCTGTGAGACCCCATAGACGGCAGCCAACCAGGCTCCCCCATCCCTGGGACTCTCCAGGCAAGAACACTGGAGTGGGTTGCTATTCCTTCTCCAGTGCACGAAAGTGAAAGGTGAAAGTGAAGTCACTCAGTTGTGTCGGACTCTTAGCGACCACATGGACTGCAGCCTACCAGGCTCCTCCGTCCATAGGATTTTCCAGGCAAGAGTACTGGAATAGGGTGCTATTGCCTTCTCCCCAAATAAGGCATACAGATGGCCAAAAGGCACGTGAAAAGATGCTCAACATCGCTAATGATCAGAGAAATACAAATCTAAACTGCAATGAGATACCATCTTACACCAGTCAGAATGACTATCATCAAAAAAGAACCCCCTAAACCCATAAACAATAAATGCTGGAGAGGATGTGGAGAGATAGGAACCTTTCTACACTGGGGGTGGGAATGTAAGTTGGTATAGTTACTATGGAGAACAAATTCCTTAAAAAAACTAAAAATAGAGCTACTACATGACCCTGCAATCCCATTCCTGGGCATATATGCAGAAAAAAACATGGTCTGAAAGGATACATGCACCCCAATATTCATTGCTGTTTACAATAGCCAAGACATGGATCCATGGTATTTATACTCCACTTTTTCTTTATCCATTCATCTGTTAATAGACTTTTACATTGGGTACTATGAATAATGTGCCTTAGCAACTTCTGAAGAGTCTATTTAAAATGTACAATTCTGAAAGATGTAGACCACCTTGATGCAGACCATGAAAGATGCAGACCACCTTGGCTCAAAGTGATACACTTCATAAAACGATGGCTACTTGCTAAACTGTTTGGTTTCCACAAACAGTTTGGGAATCTACAATTATGGAGTATAATTTTTTTCTTTATATACTTCCTTAAGAAGTATATAAATAACCACCATGACAATTACTTTCTTTAACAACAGAACCCAAACAATAGTGACTAAGAGTAACTTCGATCAGAACAACACAGGCAAAACTGGAGAGCTGGCCTTCTGTGATGCGTTTTTTTCTATCTGGAACCATAATTCAGATTTAGGTAGATCTAACTTTCTAGAGATATGATCACATATTAGTTTAAAACTCAACTATATTTTGAAATAATTAAAGATATTTAAAAATAGAATAAAATATATTTTAAATTAATGCAGTTAGAAAAATAGTTTTTAAGAATAAAGTATAATATTTTAAACAAACAATAATGCCAATATCCTATAAAACAGCTCAAGAATATAGTGAATTTAGAAATAAAACAGCTCAAGAATATACTGTCAATTTTCACTGTAAGGCAAAGAAACACATCTTGTACTTGAAAAGAGTGAAGTTTATTTGGAATGCCCCAAGTCTATGTTGAATATCATATTTCCAACTTATTGCCTGACATGTGACTGGAAAAGAAAACAATAAAAAATGAAAAATTACCCTTATTGGAGGAGAAAATACTCAAACAACAAAGATTCATATTCAGACTTAACACATATAATTAGTAATGTACATACTACAAAGGGAAAATATAATAGCACCTCATTTCTCTAAAGGCTGAGGTATTGGCTAAAATAAACATATAAATATCAACTAAAGCACATAAATTTCAATCATAAGAGTCTCAAGTCCTTATTCATGTAAATTCTTATTAGATTCAGTTCCGATAAAATCCTTTGTTTACTTAGGTAATACTGCATTAGAAATGAAAGAAGAAAGGTGAACAAGCGTCTAGAGGGAGAAATGTGTGTGTGTATGTACGTGCTCAGTGTCTGACTCTTTTTGACCCCATGGATGTAGCCCATCAGGATCCTATGACCATAGGATTCTCTAGGCAAGAATATTGGAGTGGGTTGCCATTGTCTCCTCCAGGGGATCTTCCCAACCCAGGGATTGAACCCACTTCTGTGGCTCCTCTATTAGCAGAGATATTCTTTACCACTGAGCCAACAGGGAAGTCCAGAAGAAGAAATACTAACAACAAAAAGAAATTTTGCTTCTGAGAAGAGGAGGTAAACAGACTTTCTGCTATGTCTTTCACTAAGTACAAATAAGAATCTTGGACATTACATTAAAAAAAAAAATTTAAAAGAGTCTGAAAATGGAGAAAAGGAGGCAAACTGGCTAGGGACCTCAGGATCCAAGGGAAAACATGGTTGTAAGCTCCCTGAGTTTTCTTTTGGCTTCATATATCCCATGGATATGGATATGGGATATCCCTGGAGTGGGAGAAATAGGCAACATGGAAATGTAAACAGGACAAAAAAGCACAATCTCTCACTTCACCACCACCACCAAAAAAAAAAAAAAAAGAGTCTGCCATCTCTAGCTCCATGAGGAGGAAAAGGCCAGTGTAGCAAGACAGAAAACTTTTTGACAATAATCTTACTACTCCATCCAAACATCACAGAAAAAAAGAACTGTGGTCCTTTTCCCATCTAAGCCAAGATTGAGTAAGGAGCCTAGATTTCATTCCCATCCTCGCCAGAATGTAGCCAGAACGCTGTTGAATGCTGTCAGAGCAGCTCAGTAGACTGCTAGGCTTTCGTCCCCATCTAGTGGTAATGAGGTCCTCCCCAGTCCCAGCATTAGCAGTAATTAAGTGGAGAGTCTGCACTATCACCTGCCTTGCAATGATGAGCTATCCCCTCCTTCCCTGGTTGGATTCTTTTCAGGAGGCCCGTGGAAAGACAAAACTTTTACCAACTTTCACTAACAGTAATGAGGCCACTCCCAATGTGGTGCCACGTGAGAAGCTGTAACTCCAACTGCCCAGAAGTGATAAAAAGTGTCTTTCCCAACCATGTCAACAGAGGGGTAAACCTAGATTTCCACCTCCAACTGTCAGCAATGAAGTAGTGTTTCCCCCTCCTACTCCCTTCCTCTGCTGGCACAGTGCCAGAGAAAGCCAGCTGAGGCTGAAGTAAGTTAGTTTCAGAGTCTCATAACAAGATATGAAAATGGCTGATTTCCAGTAGAAAAATCACTTGTCATTCTAAGAACCAGGAAGATTACAAACTAAATGAAAAAAGACAGTCCATAGGCCAACACCAAGTTGACAGGTTTGCAAATGAAAACACAAAGTCTCCAAAACTAAACAGAAGATATAAAGAAAAACCAAATGGAAATTTTAGAACTAAAAAATACCATTGAAAGAAAAATACTCAGTGGATTTATTAGGATTTATTACTATGTTTTTTATTTCAACATAGTAAATTCAACATAGTATGTCAATTCTTCCCACATCCTTTAGATATACAAGTATAAAGCAATTCCTGTAAAAATCTTAGTGACATTTTTTACAGATACAAACTAGATTATTTTAATTTTATATGTAAAGGCAAAATAATTAGAATAAAAGAATTTTGGAAAAAAAAAAAAAGAGTAAAATGGAAGGAAGTGATTTGAGTACTTACAGCCACAGTAATCAAAACTGTGTAATAGCCTTGGTGGAGGGATGAAAGTAAAAGTGAATATTGCGACCCCATGGACTGTAGCCTATCAGGCTCCTCCATCCATGGGATTTTCCAGGCAAGAGTGTTGGAGTGGACGGCCATTTAGAGAACCAAGAAATAGACCCACATAAATATGCACAAATGATTTCTGACAAGGGTGCAAAAAATTCATGGAGGAAAGATAGTTTTTGAACAAAGAATGCTGGACTAATTGGATATCCATAGGTTAAACAAAACCAAAAAACCATGACCTATGTCTCACACACTATAAAAAAATTAACTTAAAATAGATTATACACCTAGACTGTAAAAATACAAACTTTTTACAGTTTGTAAGACTATAAACTTTTAGGAGAAAATATTCAGGATCTAGAACTAAGCAAAGGCTTCTCCAAAAACACAATCCATAAGAAGAAAAAGTGATAAACTGGACTTCATAAAAATGAGAAACTAGGAAAGACTCTATTATTAAGAAGGTGAAAATATACTCCAGTGCAGAATAAAATATTTGCAAACCACACATTTGACATAGGATTTGTACCTAGAATATATAGAGGGTTCTCAAAACTCGACAATAAAAAAGCAAATAATCTAATTAGAAAATGGATGAAAAATCAATCTAAGACAAAGGGAAAGACTCTGATGTTGGGAAAGATTGAAGGAAGGAGGAGAAGGGGACAACAGAAGATGATATGGCTGGATGACATCACTGACTCAATGGACATGAGTTTGAGTAAACTTTGGGAGTTGGCGATGGACAGGGAGGCCTGGTGTGCTGCAGTCCAAGGGGTCCCAAAGAGTTGGACACAACTGAGTGACTGAACTGAACTGAAGACAAAGGAGGCAAGGCTATACGTGGAGAAAAGACAATCTTTTCAAGAAGTGATTCTGGGAAAATTAGACGGCTACCTGTAAAACAATGAAATTATAATATTCTCTAACATCATGTAAAAATAATCTCAAAACAGATTAAATATCTAAATATAGGGCTAGATATTGTAAAATTCCTAGAGGAAAATATAGGCAGAACACTCTGACACAATAGCAATATTTTTGGAGCCATGTCTTGGACTAATGGAAATAAAAACAAAAATAAACAAATAGGACCTAATTAAACTTAAAAGCTTTTGCACAGCTTTTGCACATAAACAAAATGAAAAGACAATCTATAGTCTGGGATAAAATATTTGCAAATGATGCTACTGACAAGGAATTAGTTTCTAAAATATAAAAACAGCTCACACAGCTTCAATATCAGAAAAACAAACAACCCAATCAAAAAAATAGGCAGAAGACTTAAAGAGACATTCCTCCAAAGAAAACGTACAGATGGCCAATAGACACATGAAAATCACAACTACAGTTAGGTATCATCTCAAACCAGTCAGAATGGCCATTATTAAAAAGCCTACAAATAATAAATGCTGGAGAGGGTCTGGAGAAAAAGGAACTCTCCTAAATTGTTGATGGAAATTTAAATTGGTGCACCCACTGTGGAGAACAGCATGGAGGTTCCTTAAAAAGCTAAAAATAGTAACCATATGATTCTGTAATCCCACTCCTGGGCATATATCTGGAGAAAACTTTGATTTGAAAAGATACATGCACCCCTATGTTCACAGCAGCACTATTTACAATAGTCAAGACATGGAACTGTTAGGTTGGAAGTTAGGCATGAGCAATGAGGGGTGGCCTAAGGGAAACGGATGCAAGCTGATCTCTAAACCCCACCTCAGACACTCCCAGGAGAGCTCACAGATATGCTACAAAAATAGCCACAGAGACTTTCCCAATTCTTGCCCATGTGCCCTAGGCACACAGTGGATACAGACTCACCACAGGGCTTCTCCCAACTCTGGCACATTCTCTCCTGTACACAGCTGTGTCCTCAAGTATCCTTAGGCAGCTAGGAGCCCATTAAAGATTCATAAATATTCTATACATACGTATGATTATAACAGACTGAAATATGGGAAAGCAGAAGTAATAGAGCCTGTTATGTAACTTGCAACTATTAATCAAAGCTCCCAGCTCACCTCCACTAGATGAATATGTAAAAATGCTACTTTTGCAAGTGCCCAGACACGCCCCCTTCCCTGACTGACCTTGAGCATACAGCCATTCGCATTCCCTTTCCTGACTGGTGGTGGGTACACAGGGCAGAACCAAGAGGAGGAGATAGGAAGTATAAAAATGGAAGCCAAGAGGAACGTTGCCACAGCTGCTCCCACGTCTCCAGAGTGTACTATCCGCTCTCTGGATTAATAAAAGTTCTGTCTGCTTGAGCTGTGGTTGATCTGTAACTAGTCTGTTGTTTTGAATCCCTGTTATTATGAGACAACAGTCAAGATATCTTACTTGCTTTAGCTGTAATTAGTCCATCATTCCAAATCTTTGTTATTGATGAGACAAAAACTGGGGGAGAGAAATAAACCAACCTGACAGAAGCAACCAAAATGTCCACTAACAGATGAATGGATAAATTAGTACTATACATATACAAAGGAATATTACTTGGCCATAGAAAGAAATAAAACCACTTGCTTATGGACCTAGAGATTACCATATTAAGTGAAGTTAGAGAAAGACAAATATATGATGCCACTTATATGTGAACTCTAAAAAATGATACAAATGAACATATTTACAAAACAGAAATAGACTCAGACATACAAAACAAATTTATGGCTACAAAAGGGAATAGTGGGAGGGGCAGGAAGATAACTTAGGGGTTTGGGATTAAAATATACTCATTACTATATATAGACTAGATAAAAACAAACAACAAGGACCTACTGTATAGTACAGGGAACTGTACTCGATATCTTGTAATAAGCTATAATGGAAAAGAATCTAAGAATGTGTATATATGTATAACTGAATCACTTGGCTGTGCACATGAAACTAACATAACATTGTAAATTAACTATATTCAAAAAAATTGAAAATGGATAAAAGACATTATGAGAAATTTCATAGATAGGCAGATGGCAAATAAGCACATTAAAAGATATTCTGCATCAATAGGCATTAAGAAAATATCAGTTAAAACTACACCGAGATATTATTACACCTTTGTTGTTGTTGCTGTTTAGTTGCTAAGTTGTGACCAATTCTTTGCAACCCAATGGAACTGTAGCCCACTAGGCTCTTTCTGTCCATGGGATTTCCCAGGAAAGAATACTGGAGTGGGTTGCCATTTCCTTCTCCACACTATACCTTTAAGAATGGCTAAAATACAAAATAGTTACAACATCAATGCTAATGAGGATGTGGAAAACTGGATCGTTTTTACACTGCTGGTGGATAGTCATTCTGAAGACCAATTTAGCAGTTTTTTAAAAGGCTAAACCACCATATGATCTAGCAATTGTACCCTTTCATTTATTCCAGAGAAATAAAGATGTTCAGTTCAGTTCAGTCACTCAGTTGTGTCCAGCTCTTTGTGACCCCATGGACCGAAGCACTCCAGGCCTCCCTGTCCATCACCAACTCCCAGAGTTTACTCAAACTCATGTCCATTGATTCGGTGATGCCATCCAACCATCTCATCCTCTGTCATCCCCTTCTCCTCCTGCCCTCAATGCTTACACAAAAACCTATACATGAATATTTATAGCAGCTTTATTCATAGTAACTCAAAACTGGGAACTACCTAAATATCCTTAATGGGTAAATGGTACTAATACAATATAATAATACTCAGTAACAAAAAGGAATAAGCTATTCATCCAGCAACCTGGATGAATCCCAGAGAAATGGGTTGAGTGAAAACAGGCAATCCTGAATCATACATAAATAATCATATATATAATATATACACTATACATATATATGATAGTATTTATATAATACTCTAGAAATGAAAAAATTATAGAAATGAGAACAGATTAGTGATTTCCAGGGAGTGGGTGTGGGTATAAAAGGGCAATGTGAAATAACAGAAATGTTGTGTCTTGACTATATAAATGTCATTATCCTGGTTGTGAGGTTGCACTACAGTTTTTCTAGATGTTACCACTGGGGGAAACTGAATAGAGAGTATCTATTGTGATCTTGGGCTTCCCCAGTGGCTCACTGGTAAAGAATACACCTGCAAGGCAGGAGCTGCAGGAGACGCAGGTTAATCTCTGGGTTGGGAAGATCCCCTGGAGGAGGGTATGGCAACCCACTCCAGTATTCTTGCCTGGAGAATCCTATGGACAAGAAGAGCCTGGCAGGCTACAGTCCAAAGGGCTACAAAGAGTCAGAAATGACTGAAGCAAGTCAGCATGCATGCATGGGATCTTTCTGTATTATTTTTTACAATTGCAAGTGAATCTACAATTATCTCAAAATGGAGGCTCAGTGGTAAAGAATCTGCCTGACAATGCAGGAGACCTGGGCTTGACCCCTGGGCGCAGAAGATCCCCTGGAGAAGGGACTGGCAACCCTCTCCAGTATTCTTGCCTGGGAAATCCCAAGGATAGGGGAGCCTGGTTGGCTACAGTCTATGGGGTCGCAAGGAGTCAGAAATGACTTAGCGACTGAACAGTAACAACAACAAAGTTAAATTTAACTTTAAAAAAGAAATTAGAGCTACGCAGTAAGGGAAAAAAACTTTTAACAAAGAATTCACCAAGCTAACCAGTATAGGCTAGTACTGTAAACTAAATTAAACTTAATAGCTCAAGGGCAACATAGTAACATAACAGAGTAAAATATTTGATGCCCATAATAATGATTCTAAGGCATGAAGAAAAGATCAAACACATTTATCATAATCTGTATAAAAGATGACAGAAATATGCATTGTAATTTAGATTTGTATTAAAAATGTCAAAATAAGGTTTGCATAATTGATGAGCATTCCACTTCTCACAATGCTCTTCATGCGCCACCCATAACTGACCCTTGACTATTGACCCTACTACTCAATTCTGACTCTGCTTTCAAAGGCCAGCTTCATACCTTCTCTTGCTTAGATCCCCATAACAGTTTTCTACCCCTCTTCTTTGCCTCCAGTCTATGCTTTCAATTCATTCTCTACCCTTTGTTATAATAAGATAAAATAGGAACATGATCATCCATCTCTCTTTTACTCTTTCAACAGCATCTCAGGATAGAGTTTAATTTCTTTAGACTGGCACAAAAGTTATTTTAGTAATGTCTCCTGTCGGCTCTGTAGCTTCCTTTCCTGATACCCTTCCACATTTTCCAGTGCCTAAATCACATAAAACTTTTTTTAATGTCTTTTATTTCATAACATTTAAGTTTTTTCACATTGTTCTCCTTTGCCACTCAAGTGAGCTAACTCCTGGTTATCTAATAAGAATTTATCCTTCCACGAATTCTTTGTCATGTACTATGTGAGATGTACTTCCACAGCACCTTGTTGGTGACTCAATTATAGTATTTACTGTACAGCACTACCATCCTTTTTTTTTTTGACTACTTCATTATTAGTAAATAGAGAGCAAGAATCATGCATTTTATTTTTTATCCTCTGGTATACGAAAGGTGGCTCAGATGGTAAAGACTCTGCTTTCACTGTGGGAGACGCACATTTGATCTCTGAGTTGGGAAGATGCCTTGGAGAAGGAAATGGCAACCCACTTCAGTATGCTTGCCTGGAGAAGTCCAGGCACTGAGGAGCCTGGTGGGCTATGGTCCATGGGGTTGCAAAGAGTAGGACATGACTCAGACTGAGAGACTAACACTTTCACTACACTTTCAAATGCTAGTTGAATGAATAAATGTTATCCTTTAAAACATTTTCAGTAGCTGAAAATAACTTCTAAATATCCTGAATTCCTTTCATTTCTCTTTAATATATTATGAATATATTATGGATAATATGGGCTTCACTGGTGGCTTGGTGGTAAAGAACCCACCTGCAATGCAGAAGTGGGTCTGATCCCGGGGTTGGGAAGATCCCCTGGAGGAGGGCATGGCAACCCACTCCAGTACTCTTGCCTGGAGAATCCCATGGACAGAGGAGCCTGTGGGCTACAGTCCATAGGGTACCAAAGAGTCGGACATGACTGAAGCCACTGAGCATGCATGCATGGATAATATATCCAAGGATATTTAAATCTACTGATAACTGAATTTATTTGAATCTGTTTATATTTTTTAGCTTATTCCATACATCTATATATGTAGGTTTGATTAATATGACTTAAATTGCTTAAAGTATAAGTCCTTATTCATTCTAAGGTACAGTTTTCCTGCTTCATGGGGAACTCCATACTCCACAATTCTCACAAATAGATAATGTAGCTACCTCATACTTCATGTTCACCAAATAATTCATCCTGTGATTCTCTAGGTAATTTCTTTTTCTGCCTATAGGATATTTAAGGAATCTTCTTTATTACAGGTTTTAAAGATTCTTCCAAAGTGCCTGACCCTCACCACTTGCTAGTGTTTCCTCTTTGCTTTATTTGGGCAGTTTTCCCCATTCAATCCTTTTCTTTCTTATTATGCCAGTTGGTTATATAGTTACATGGAGTTTTGTCTGATCATCTGAACTTTTAAGCCTACATGCTTACATTATATTGTTTTAAAACTATTTGAATGTTTCTTTTGAGTTACTTCTTAAAATTTATTTCTATTTAGTTTCCTCATGAAGCCACATTGGGTCTGATTATTGACATTTCTAACTTATAATGATGAAACAGATTAACCAAAATTATTTTTTCTCCTAATATTTAATAATTGGTACTCAATTAGCTATGCTGTTGATGAATAAATGCCTCTTCACTAATTTATCAAAAGATAGTTCTAAGTTGAAAATTAAAAACAATGTAGGAAGTAAGTTAATATTCTTTAAGTATGTGTATATATTACAATTACTTGGTCCACAAAGCAGCCTATCTAGAAAGTTATGTGGTTGAGTTCCCACATAAACAAAACAAAACAAAAAAAGGGATGCTATAGAAGACAAGCAACTGTGGCTGTAATTGCTAAGAGCAATTAAGGGAAGTCTCAGGATGCCTATTGTGATTAGGTCTATGGGTATATCCATTGCAGCAGTAACTACTGGTGGAGGAAAGTCTTGGAGAGAAACAAAGGGGACTTAACTGTATGAATACTGAGTGACAGAATGGAAAACTTAAGAATGTGATAAACACATACAAGAAAAATACTGGCAACAGAAATGCAAAAAATGGTAACAAGAAAATAAAATGTGTGTGATTTTAGGCAACTAATATAAGTAAAAAAGAGCACTTGGTGCTATGAAGATCTTCTGAGTACTACTGGGGAAATGGTATTGACAATGTCAAAGTACAAATTTATCTCATTTTGTAGGAAAAAACCTCAGTGTTAGGAGACTATCTCTACCTGTAGGAAAAATAGTTTTTCTAAACTCTATGACCATAACATGAATAGACACCATAAACTCAGATGATGTAAAGCATAAATGGATAGATAATGGCAAGGCCAAAAAAGTCACAATGATAGATATATTCTGAAGTTCAGAAGTGTATTTAGAATTTCATTCCCTTTATAAAAGGTGAATATAGAAATAAATAGTGTTTAAAAGAAACATTTTTATGTAGCTTTACATAAAAACAGGTTTTCTTTAGCCATTTGTAGGGCAACAGAAAAGGAAAACATAATGAAATTATATTGGAAAATGTACTGCCTCTTAGAATTTTAAACCCAAAATTTTCTACATCAGAATTCTTATGGTATTTGATGAGACAAGATAGGTTGGAATTTTATGAATCAAATTCCACATATAAAGCCTGCCATTTCATACAACAAGACTATTAAAAAATGTACAATTGACAGATATTAATTTGTTAATCAATAAAATAAGCTTTAATGTTGAAGCACTACATGACAAATATTTTGTATATGTGTTCTCAACTATTTCTATTATTAAACTTTTTTGCTCTACATATCAATTCCTTGAAACATATAGTATTAATTCCAATCATAAATGAGAAACTGAAGCTCAAAGACTGTCTCTTATACACATCTAGATGTGTATAAGAGACAGGGTCTATAGTTTCTTTTTTAATTCCAGGTTTGACTAAGGTGTATTTGGCTGGATTCTTCTTACTTGTCTCACCTTAGCTGGCTCCCGCTTCACACATCTTTCAAGATGTTTGTGGAAAACTAATCAGCATCTACGTTTGTTTTCTAATTTTCTTTTGCTCCCGCATACCATGGCCACTTGATTAGCAATCAGCACTGTGTTGGCAGTCACATACAGGCCCCGTTCCCCCTAATCAGGAATGTAGGAAGCAAATGCTGGTGTTAAAAGGGAACCCTCAGTGCCTTTTATAAGCTTCAGGAGCTGAAAGGTAAGAGAAAAACAGAAATACACAAATAAAAAACAGAAACAAAATGAAGCTTCATTAAATATTATCAACTACACCAGACGGTATAGAGCTAAAGAGAAATACAGTGCCAGAAAAAAATCACAGGTAAACAATTTTGTATTCCCCAAATGGGATTTGCAACATATGCCCAATGATGTAGTTAATAAACTCTAGGGATTTTCTGCTATTCAGCTAATGTAGAAATATAAACAAGGTAGAAAGAAACAACAATAAAAATGGCATAACCACTCTGCATTTAAAAAAAACCCAGTAATTCAAATGAATTTTGAGAAATGTCAAGCAGAGATAGGATAATTTGCATCTGTGTTTTTACTTTATTTAGTTTCCAGTTTATACTAGAAAGCTCTTTTTTTAAAGTGGCAATCATTTATAAAATTCTTTTTATAATACTTCCACCATTATTCATATTTCCCCTATTTTTCTGACTGGATGAATGAGGGAAGTACATACATAAAAATTATATATAAATGAATAATAATTAAAATAAAATATATTCTATTAGAGAATTGGTCACTTTTTATCATAAAATGACAAAAAATGAAGAATATATTTTATAGTCATTTTAAGAAGTAGATATGACACTAATAAATTCTATGACAAGAAAAGACTGCCTCAGTTACATTTACTAAACTAGATGATACATCATTCTGTGCTGTGGCAGAAAAACAATAAAAAGTCACAAAAATTTTGATCAATTTTATACAGAAATCACTGCCATGACTTAGGTTCATAAAATGCTACAAAGTAGAGAAACTATTAATTTATAAAGACTCAGTTTCTATGCTTTTGAATAAAATACAATTACTTACTTTTTTCTCTGGTTTGACTCCACAAAATATTTACGTGCTCGATTTCGACATATTTTTTGTTGCTGCAGTAATATTTGGCGCTCTTCTTCTAAATTTTTCTCAAAATGAATTTTCATATCTCTAATGACAGCATAAAGTTAAGGATAGTGGTTTACGTCTTTAGTGGATGAATGTCAGTGCTATCTGATAAATATAATTACAACCTCATACTAATGATGTAATGATTTTTTGTGGAATAATCAGTATGTGTACACATTAGTGTCAGTGTATAACTGGCAGATTTATTTTTTCTTGACTTCATAACAGAACTGAAGATACGTCTCATTTCCTTTGAGGAAAAATTACTTTTATACATCATGAGCCCAGATAAGGAGAATGTCTATCTTTTCTTTTATTATACAGATATTTGGGTACTTATTAACAAGTTACTATCTTAGGAATGTTGGGCTTCCTATGTGGTGCTAGTGGTAAAGAATCTGCCTGCTAATACAGGTAGATGTTAAGAGACCTGGGTTTGATCCCTGGGTCAGGAAGATCCCCTGGAGAAGGAAATGGCAATCCACTTCCAACATTCTTGCCTGGAGAATCCCATGGACAGAGCCTGGCAGGTTGTAGTCCATAGGGTTACACAGAGTCAGACGCAACTGAAGTGACTAAACACACACACACATCTTAGGAATGTAGGTAGAAAAATGAAAGGAGGTTATATTTCACTAATATAAAGTAGATGAGTTAAATGTTTTGGTCAATATTTTAATTCACATTATGAAAGTCATATTAAAATATTAAAAATCAGCTAGCAATATAACTGGGAAAATTTGCTGATTTACTCATAGGTTATAAAACAAACCATCAGGAAAACCATACATAGCAGTGTTTACAGGAAGTTTGCCCGATAAAGAGTATTTTAGTTATCTAAATCATCCATTCATTTGAAATTTCTTTAAATAAGTTGAATTGCTATGGTGAACTGATGTCCGCATTTACTCAGCTACATTTCAACTGGCATTACGGAAAGACTTTATCAAGTTTATCATAGTATTTTTCTGTTTTTAATGATTCTGAAGTTTTAAGAAGTGGTCATTGAATTACCATTTCCAGTACCTCATCATTAGATGTAGATGTATATAAGCTGTCTCTTATACACATCTCTTTCAATTCATTCTCTACCCTTTGTTATAATAAGATAAAATAGGAACATGATCATCCATCTCTCTTTTACTCTTTCAACAGCATCTCAGGATAGAGTTTAATTTCTTTAGACTGGCACAAAAGTTATTTTAGTAATGTCTCCTGTCGGCTCTGTAGCTTCCTTTCCTGATACCCTTCCACATTTTCCAGTGCCTAAATCACATAAAACTTTTTTTAATGTCTTTTATTTCATAACATTTAAGTTTTTTCACATTGTTCTCCTTTGCCACTCAAGTGAGCTAACTCCTGGTTATCTAATAAGAATTTATCCTTCCACGAATTCTTTGTCATGTACTATGTGAGATGTACTTCCACAGCACCTTGTTGGTGACTCAATTATAGTATTTACTGTACAGCACTACCATCCTTTTTTTTTTTGACTACTTCATTATTAGTAAATAGAGAGCAAGAATCATGCATTTTATTTTTTATCCTCTGGTATACGAAAGGTGGCTCAGATGGTAAAGACTCTGCTTTCACTGTGGGAGACGCACATTTGATCTCTGAGTTGGGAAGATGCCTTGGAGAAGGAAATGGCAACCCACTTCAGTATGCTTGCCTGGAGAANTATAAGATTGTATTGAAGTTATATATTGTGAGTATGCCTAGTTGTCTTTTTAGAATAAACTATGTTTAAATCACTCCTCCCCCCAAATAAAGATTTGAAATTCTCTTTAAGAGATCTATTTAATAAGAAATTTTATAAGATATAAATATTAGTGGTAAAACAACATATTAAATAATAAGTTAAGCAGTGCATAATTTGTTAATTCAAAATGTCTTAATTTTAGGATCCTACAGTATTTCAGCAACATAGTAAAAAAAAACTATCCAATACTATATACTTCAAACCAATCACATTTATTTGAATGTTTTAGTCATTTGAAACTTTGTGAATGGGCACTTTCAACTATGTTGCTATTTATCTCTTTTTATGCCATGGCCATAATTAATTTATTATAAAATTTTGTACCTCACCATAAACAAATACATGCACTTGCATACATGATAATTTTACTTACTGTTTCTTTTGAAGGATTTATAAAATTGAAACAAAAAAAAAGGAAGGAATCTGGTTCTTTGTTAACATGGAAAAAGCTAAAGATTTAGCTTCTTCTTCCAATAGAGTAATTTATTAGAAAGAGTCAGACTTCAACAAGATGGCTAACTGCTAAGTCACAACATCTCAGTGGAGGAAAGTGCAACTTCCTAACAGAGTACCTGAGATCAACACTGTTGGGTGGGAGGAAAGGGAGAAGTTGCATCAGTTCAGGTGAGAAATATGAAAGAGTATGATGCACGTGGAAGCAACTGTGTTCAAGGTTTTAACATGCTTGCAGTCTCACCACAATAACATAAAGAAAATCACAAATGCAATGTTTGTAATAATGTTCTGACAACTATATATTGTTAGATTTAATTAAATCTCTCTCTACATATATGCTGCTGCTAAGTCGCTCCAGTCGTGCCCGACTCTGTGTGACCCCATAGACGGAAGCCCACCAGGGTCCCCCATTCCTGGGATTCTCCAGGCAAGAACACTGGAGTGGGTTGCCATTTCCTTCTCCAGTGCATGAAAGTGAAAAGTGAAAGTGAAGTCGCTCAGTCATGTCCGACTTCGTGACCCCATGGACTGTAGCCTACCAGCCTCCTCCATCCATGTGATTTTCCAGGCAAGAGTACTGGAGTGGGGTGCCATTGCCTTCTCCGCTCTACATATATATATGTATATCTACATATATATATGTATATAATATTGCCTGCTGAGTTATAAAAAATGCTTTGCCTTTGCATCTCTTCAAAGTATGGTATTCAAATTTAAAAAATATTAGATGGCTGGTTAAACCTCAGATATGCAGATGACACCACCCTTATGGCAGAAAGTGAAGAGGAACTAGAGAGTCTCTTGATGAAAGTGAAAGAGGAGAGCGAAAAAGGTGGCTTAAAGCTCAACATTCAGAAAACGAAGATCATGGCATCTGGTCCCATCACTTCATGGGAAATAGATGGGGAAACAGTGGAAACAGTGTCAGACTTTATTTTTTGGGGCTCCAAAATCACTGCAGATGGTGACTGCAGCCATGAAACTGGAAGACGCTTACACCTTGGAAGAAAAGTTATGTCAAACCTAGATAGCATTTTCAAAAGCAGAGACATTACTTTGCCGACTAAGGTCCGTCTAGTCAAGGCTATGGTTTTTCCTGTGGTCATGTATGGATGTGAGAGTTGGACTGTGAAGAAGGCTGAGCGCATATATTTTATTAGATAGATGCTATATATCATTATACAAATGATATGTGTTCCCTAGAGGAAAGATCCATAAAAAGGAAAGCAAATGAAATAAAATGTCATTAGGAAACCTATAGTCTGGAAATTCCCACAGTCAAAATTTTAGGATATTTTCTTCTAGAATGTTCTAGATGATGAATAAAAATAACAATAAAAATTCACATAATTTTGAATGTGCTTTTTTTAACCTTTACTATATCATTAATTAAGAGAATATTTTGATATTTAAAAACACAAATTAGCAAAAAAACACTTTTCTTTCCTTTTTCCCAGAAATTCCAGATTAGCAATGCAGATTAGCAATGCTATTTCATCCCTATCAATGAACAACTGGGACGTCTCCCAGCAAACTGAAATAATTCATACACTGTGTGCAAACATTAATTGTTGGTGTGAATTAAGAATAGAATCCTTTATTTAAAGATGTTATACATGCAGTGCAATCAAGAAAAGCATTTAACCAGATTTGTTCATGAATTCCATTGTGTGCTGTTGAATAGCTAATTTATAATTGCATTAGTCTACAAAATAATCTATTAATAAAATTGGGAATAAAATAGGAAAGAGATTCATTATCTTTGTCAACTGTGGATGCTCAGTAAAGAGTATTTTGCCCGCAGATGAGGAGACCCCTGTCACCATCACTGTGCACAGCAGACTGGGGGGCATAGATCTGCCCTTTCTTCTTCCAGTGCTGGGCAGTGCCAACAACCCAACCACTTCATTAAGGTTAGTGGAAAACGTGAATGCAAGCTTAAATTTCTTTGGTGTTAATTAGTGTTGTCTTTGGTTTAAAACATGTGTTTTAATTTTTTAAAAATTACAAATAAAGGCAGTCATTTTTACTTTGTAAAAAGTAACTGCACTTTCTGCTAGAAGCTCTTGGCCATTGTGGAGACAAACCTGGGCCCCTGAGCCATCACTGCTTTTCACAGCCCCTGCTTTCCCACTGCTGTTTGGACTCATGAAAGGTTGAGGTAGAAATACCCAATGAATCCATCCAGGGACTACTGTCAAGATTAGATTTCAGAGAAATCCAGAAAATCCACAACTAAATGGAAGGGAAGTAAAGACCCTGAATCTCTTTCCTATTTTATTCCCAAGTTTATTAATAGATTATTTTGTAGACTAATGCAATTATAAATTAACTATTCAACAGCTTCATTCCTTCATTCAGTCTTTGAGTCAACCAACCAAGCCTTCACTTATTCAGCGCTGACCACCCCTGTCACCAGGCAAGCATGGAAGTTAGAGATTTGGGGTGTCTGGCAGCATAGCACCACTTTCCACTGCAGAGAGGACTGGGAAGAGTTGTGGGAGGCGGGGAGAAGAAGAAGGAGGGGAAGGGGGACAGGGAAAAGGAGGGGCAGGGGGTGGAGAAGAAGAGGCGAACAAGGAGGGGTGGGTAGGAGAAGAGGGAGGAAGAGAAGGGGGAGGGACAGGGTCCGGGGCAGGGAAGGGGCAGGGGCAGGAGGAGAAGGAAGGGCTCCCGCACAGACAGCGCACCCCTGAGAGGTTGGAGCAGCAGCTGCCAGGAGCCCAGCGCAGGCGGATGCAGCTGGGAGGAGGGCAAGGTGGCTCTGCTGACTAGGTGGCTTCCATCCCTCTAGGAGCCAGCCCCAAGCCCTGGCTGGTGCCCTCTCAACCCCCCAAGCCTCTGAGCTCCAGGTGCAAAGGCCAAGGGTCAGCTGTCCAGAAGAGGGTCATCTTTGATCTGTTGGAGCAATGTCACTGCTCAAGCAGGAGCTATTCAACAGCTCAAAATTGGTGCCCTCAGAGTCTCCCAGGAGAAGATTGGGGACTGGACACAGATGCAGGAGAGCAGAGTTCACCCTGGCGGTGGTGGTAGAGGCCCGATCCTGGCTCTCTGGCCAGGCTTCTGGACCTGGGGAGGGGGTTCCTGCTCCCCTTTCAAGCCAGAGCATCCTTAGCCTCACCCAGCAGAGACTGAGAGCCAGTCCAGGAGAACCGTTCCTCCCACATGGTCTGCAGCAGCCCCATGGACAGCCTCTGCCCTGCTGGTTCTTCTCCGTGACAGCACCCTGAAGAATGTGCTTCTTCTTTGACTTTGCACAGGAGGAGGAGAGCTGGAGGGCATGTTTGCCTTCATGGACAGCCCGGATAGTGAAGGTCCCAGCTGCAAGTGTGAAGCTGCGCCACCTGGCTAGTTCTCTCGCTGCATAACTCTGTATCCACGCTGTTGTCTCCTCCACGGTGGGAGCCCTGCTGGAGGAGGTCTAGGCATCCACTCAGGCTAAGATCACCATAGGAAGCAGTCTTGTACGTCGCAACCTTCTTGTACAGGGGATCCCTTGGCCTAGAGTGCTGGTTTTCAAACTGAGCCCTATGGTACTCCTGGAAGGGGTCCAGGAGGCACCCAGGCATGGAAGACCCTGGAAGGAAATCCAAGATTCCAGGAAGCTTCTAGGAGACTTTGGACACTCGTTCCCCTTGTTTTCCAGCTCTCGCCTCCTTCCTAGTTTGTCAATTGCAATTTTTGTGTTCCCCTGTGCGATTTTGGCCATCTAAAAAAAAATTTAATCCATATCCACAACAACAACAACGATTTCGTCTAGGGTTGACAAGCATATTCACATATCAGTGATGGAAAAGTAAATTAATGTACCTTTCCATGAAGGGTGGTAGAAATTTGACAGTATCTATCAGTACTTACAGTGTACATGTTCTTCTGTCCAACAAGTCTGATTCTAGGAATATATCTTATGAAATACACTGGATTTTTATTACTTGTGAATTCTGTTTTTGCAAATTTGCCTACTCACTGAAATTTATTTGTAACCTCCAAATCAATACTTACGGAGCATTGCCATGGTCATGCTCGAACATGGGCAGAACAAGGAAGACTTTCAGTCAACAACTGACTGTATCCCTACAAATGTGAAAGAAATCCATGTTTGTTCAGTTATTTCAACCAATATATGTTGAGAGTAGCACCATAGACATTTGGAATCAACTATGGCCAACCTAGATAGCATTTTCAAAAGCAGAGACATTACTTTGCCAACAAAGGTCCATCTAAGTCAAGGCTATGGTTTTTCCTGTGGTCATGTATGGATGTGAGAGCTGGACTGTGAAGAAGGCTGAGCGCCGAAGAATTGATGCTTTTGAACTGTGGTGTTGGAGAAGACTCTTGAGAGTCCCTTGGACTGCAAGGAGATCCAACCAGTCCATTCTGAAGCAGATCAGTCCTGGGTGTTCATTGGAAGGAATGAT
>SJYT01056834.1:27469-80035 GCA_006410635.1 Cephalophus harveyi
TCCAGTACTTTGGCCACCTCATGCGAAGAGTTGACTCATTGGAAAAGACTCTGATGCTGGGAGGGATTGGGGGCAGGAGGAGAAGGGGACGACAGAGGATGAGATGGCTGGATGGCATCACGGACTCGATGGACGTGAGTCTGAGTGAACTCCGGGAGTTGGTGATGGACAGGGAGGCCTGGCGTGCTGCGATTCATGGGGTCGCAAAGAGTCGGACACGACTGAGTGACTGAACTGAACTGATTGATGCTACAGTTACCAAGACAGTAAGGTATTTGCACAAAAACAGAAATATAGACCACTGGAAGAAGATACAAAGCCCAGAGATAAATCCACACATGTATGGGCACCTTATCTTTGACAAAGGAAGCAAAAATATACAATGGAAAAAAGACAGTCTCTTCAATAAGTGGTGTTAGGAAAACTGGGCAGCCAAATGTAAAAGAACGAAATTAGAACACTTCCTAACACCACACATAAAAATAAACTCAAAATGGATTAAAGACCTAAATGTAAGACCAGAAACTATAAAACTCTTAGAGGAAAACATAGGCAGAACACTCTATGACATAAATCACAACAAGATCCTCTATGACCCACCTCCTAGAGTAATGAAAATAAAAACAGGTCCCGCCAACCTCCCAGAATCCTGGCTGGAATCCATCTTGGCTGAGTGATGGCTGCACCACCAGGAAGGCCCCTGAGTAAGAATAATCAGCCAGAGACAAACCAGAAACAAATCCCGTCACCATAAAGCCAAAGACAGCAGGCCACGGGGCAGAACAGCTCTCCTGGGCTCCCTACCCTCCTGCTCTCTACCTAGTGCCCCTTCCCAGGAAAGTCTCTTGTTTATCAGTAAGCATGTGCCCTTGGACAATTTATTTCTGAGTGCTAGACAAGAGCCCATTCTCAGGCCTGGAAGAGGTCCCCCTTCCTGCAACAAAGAGAATTTGATTCAACTGGGAGTTACAGAAACTCCCAGGTACCTACGTGTTGCAGCAAAGTTTGAGAATCACTGTCTTAGAGGACACACTGTGGGACCAAATTGTACATGTGGGGGTCACACTGACTTTTAAGAGGTGTCTCTGACCCAACCTAATTGGAAACTTCCATGAAAACCCCTTGTCCAGAAAGACTCAGAAATGAGAGTTCACAGCACAGAAGTGGGGTAGCCGGGCACGGGGAACGTAGCTATGCTGTCTGCCACCTGCCTGATCCAAAGGACACACCTAAATAGCAAATGTGGCCTCATGACATGTTCCGAATGGCCAGGACAAATGTGCTCCAGGATGCTGTGGAGCCAGCTGAGCACCTGAACAAAAGGCGGTTTGTTGCAATTATGGTATAAAAATAGTCAGTAAGCATGCCTTCCAAGAGGTGTTCTCTATGCTTTGTGCATTGTTGTAGACATCATCTTTATTTCTCTTAACAGATGCATCTTTTTGCAGTGGAGTGGTGTTAGGGGAAGCACTCTGACTGAAACTGCCTACCCTGGCCAGGCACCATAGTAACCATTTGCGTGAGCTGTTTTACAGCAGGAGGTCCTGGGAAGGAACATGGAACTAATAAGCCACCGCTAACTGCAAGAGTTCAGGAAAGGTCAAAAGGAAACACCACATGTCCGACCATGCCCCAGAATTCTTCTCACTGGCATCCATCTTGGCTGAGCCATGCATGTGCCACCAAGAGGGATTCTGAGTCAGAGTGATTGGCCAAAAGCAACCAGGAAACTGATCCCATCACCATAAAACCCTAGAACGTTAGCCATGTGGCAGAGCAGTTCTCCAGGTTTCCCCTACCCTGCTGCTCTCCGCCAGGGCATGTCTTCCCAATAACATCTCTTTTTTTGTCAGTGTGTGTATTTCCTCCAACAATTCATTACCAAATGTTGGACAGGAGACCATTCTCAGGCTCTGTAAGGGGTCCCTCTTCCTATACAATTGCATTTAGCACCAAGATACAGGGTGGGCTGCAAGTCAGGGCATTCCCAGGTAGAAAGGGAAGACTTACCTCTCATCACATCAGAAAACAGATCTTCCAGCAACAAAAGGCCCCTTGAGACAGTAGCTGTGTGATCTCACAAGAAGATACCGCTTTATCGTGAGATAAAGCTGTCTTTGCTATAATGCCGAAGACTTACCAACCGATTTCCAAACTCAGTCTCCAAGTTCAGACAGGGAGCCACGGTGTTTACTTTTCAAAAGCAGTTCCTGAGGGCAAGGAAGGCAGGACATTCCCTCCCCCCTTCCCCACCCGAAATCGGCCCATCCCTCATCCACTCAAGCTGAAGCAACAATGAGCTTTGCTATAGCTTAATCTCCTTTCAAACACTCCACCCAACACTCAGTAATCCTCAGAGTTGCCTAAATCAGCAATAAGGTACAAAGGTTTACCCAAACTGGCAGCCTTAGACCAAATACCATCAGGAACACAGCAGCTTCATGTGGACTTAGAGGTAGTTCAAGGGTTATGAAAGAGAGGAAAGCAGATCTCAGAGGAGTTTGTGTGTGTGTGTGTGCTTGCCACACCTCACACGTTCCCCAAACAGGGAGGGAGCGCGAGCCCCCTGCAGTGGAAGCGCCATGTCCTAACCACTGGACCGCCAGCTAAGTCCCTCAAAGGAAACTCCTGAATTCAGAAGTTACAGAGCAAAGAAAGGTGCTATTTAATGGAGCTTCGGCCACTGAAGGAGGAGCCCTTGAAGACGGCCCCTTGTTCTGGTTACTGTCTTCTGCCTCCTTACTGTCTCCTCCCACACTTCCTTGGTAAGGAAACCGAACACGACCCTGTGGGAATCCTGGGCATGGAAGCGTTTCTGTGTCCCCCCTGCTTTTTCTTTGTAGGGAACAGACTCCAGCCTCCAGGGACTTGCCTGAGCTTCAAAAAGGTTCTAACAGATGCTAACCAGGGAAGGGAGGGGATGCAGGCACCAGGGAGGAGCAGCCTGGGAACAATAGAGCAGCCTCAGGGCAGGGTCCTGGCTCCACCTCAAGGGTACACAGAACACTTTAAACTCTCTACAGAACTAAAGCGCCCAACAGATGAAAGATGTCAGCATTCTTCATTCCAGAGAAGACTACCTGATGCCAGATTAAAGGCTCCAGAAGGCTTCCCTGGTGGCTTAGATGGTAAAGAGTCTGCCTGCAATGCAGGAGACCAGGGGTTCGATCCCTGGGTCAGGAAGTTCCCCTGGAGAAGGAAGTGGCTACCCACTCCAGTATTCCTGAAGTGTCAGCTCATGACTGGGCGCACTTGCACAAGCTCATCAGAAGACCACTGGAGGTCAGGAGTGCAAGCCCTAACACACCTTGATCCTTACCTGCAACCTAATCCTTGCACTATTGCTACGAATATTCTCACCAGATCCTCCTGGATGGGGACAGACCGCACTGTGTCTCCTCTGCCTGACAAAGCAATAAAGCCATTTTCTTCTACTCCACCTAAAACTCTGAGATTTAATTCAACACCAGTGCACAGAGCCTGGGTTTTCAGCATCAGTAAAAAGTGAGGACTTGAAGTTCATGAGTTTTGTTCATAACATCCCCTCAGGTATGGCTCACTTTGGCCATAAGGCTCTCTGGAGTGCACTGATTATAATTAGAGCTTTTCCTCAAAATTCATGAAGAAACTCCATTGGCCCCTGCAAGGTCACTGGGGACATGAATCAGAAGAACAGTACATAATGTAAACACTTCAAGCAAAATCTCAATTCTCAAAACCTCCTTCCTCACGCTTTTAAAACTTCTTTTTCTACATTCTGTTAAACAGCTTCTGAGAATAGAAAACATGCTCTTATGTCATCATTTGGCCAAAGAACAAGAATCAATATTTCTGGCTCAATTCCATTTTTTGTGAATTCTCTGTTGATTTCTGGCAGGAATGGGGAAAGGACTTTCTTGAAGGGAAGACACTAAGACTGGTCACTGGCCACTGGCTCTAAGGAGTGAGTAGCACCAATCCACCGAGGGCAGGGAGCTAGCTATTTCTCAGAAGATTCGGCAGGAGGGAAAGCGGGGCTGAGGGTGCAAGATCTCAGAGCCCTCTTTGTTCTGATCAGTTAAGGAAACACTGGGTTGCTGAGGTTGAGACTCAGAGGACTAATCCTGCCTAAGCACCCTGCTCCCCGCCTCACTCCCCCAGCTTAGGAATTTAATTTTTGTCTCAGGCCAACACAAACTCTATCACTTCTGAACAAGCCAGAAGAAACTGGATTCTGTGACCTTTCAAAAAGTCATGTTCAGGATTGAAGTCTTAATCCTCCAGAAGCTAAGCGAGTGTTGGAGATCCTAAGCCATCAAAACCTTTGGGGCCTCACAGGGGCCAGGTTAGCTTTCCAACTTTTCCCACAAAACAACTTCAAGGCAAAAATCCCAAATCCTCTACCCATTGCCCAACACCTCTGCTTGGTCCTGCGTGATTACCTCTGCTTCCATCCCACGCCCCCAGAGGAGGAGAATGTTCCGGTTTTTCACATAAACATTGATGGACGCTGCGTGCTCAACACCTTCATGACCAGTGTGTCCAGAAAGGCGTATCCATGGCCTTAACGCCACCAGCAAAAGCCATGTCCCTGGAGGCCTTCTGGGAGTGAAACCCAAATACAGAGCCATATATATATATAATGAATTTTTTATGTTTTGATGTCGACAAACTAGTGACTAGGATTCCTGTTTTTTATCCAGGCTGCCCAGTTTCATTTCCTGGGCAGAGGACCAGGATCTTGGGATCTGGCCGCGGTGCTAGTAGTAAAGAATCCACCTGGCAATGAAGCAAACAGAAGAGACGTGGGTTCGATCCCTGGGTGGGGAAGATCCCCCGGAGAAGATCATGGCAACCCATTCCAGTATTCTTGCCTGGAGAATCCCATGGACAGAGGAGCCTCACGGGCTATAATCCACAGGGTCACAAAGAGTTGAACACGATTGAAATAACTTAGCACAGCACAGCACATTTTCTTAAAGTCTTTGTTGAATTTATTACAACACTGCTTCTGTTTCATGATTTGTTTTTTTGGATCTGAGGTGTGTGGGATCTTAGCGGCCCCCACTCCAAAGGAGCAAGCCTGTACCCCCTGCATTTGGAAGGTGAAGCTTTAACCACTGGAGCACCAGGGAAGTCCCCGGTCTGGCTGTTCTTACCCCCAAATACCCCCTGACTTTTCTCCATCTGGCCGTCTTCTACTCACCCTTCAAGAGTTGTCTCCTTAAACGTTGGTCCAAGTAGGGATCAGGGATGTTCTGGGTGGCCCCTGTGCCCCTCATTATCACAGCACTCAGAGAACTGCACAGGAAACCAACCCCCCGCCCCCACCCCACAACTGTAACCCTCAATGGCAAAGATCCTGATAACTTGTTTTAACAGAAACGATGCCAACACCACTTCGGACACACGTTGGTGGCTCATTCCAGTCCGGTGAGTGATGAGGTGAACACCAGCATCAGCGCAACGCGCGCCTGCAGGCATGTGGTGACGAGTGGCTGAGTCCAGTGGGCCTGCTGGAGCCTGATGGGCTATGCAGAGTGCAACACAGTAAGCTATCTAAAAAAACAAATGAAAACACGCAAGTCTGTGAAGCAAGATCTCCTTGAGTAAGCCTGTCCTCCAGCACAGGACAGGGGAGGGGGAGCTGAGATGATGTCACTGCTCATTTCACGCATCTTATCATGAACCCACGCGCTTGTCACTACATCTGCTGCCTCCTGGTCACTAATACGAGAAAAGCTTTATCTGTGGAGACTTTTTTTCCTCTGTCCCTTTCTAAGATGAGTGTGGGTTACCAGATGAGTCTGGTATCCAATGTCCTACAGCTCAGCAGCCCCGGTTGAAGTACAAACACACAGTAAGACTTATCGCTGGAGCCATCAGCGTTGGAGCAGAAATGCGCCCAAGGGCTTGCTGGACGTGAGACCTGCGAGTCAGGCTGTGCCCGTTAGAGCCACGCCAAGTGGGGCTGGTCCTTCCCCTTCCCACGGCCGTCCCAGGTCCAATCAGGGGAATTGGTCTTGACCTCTTCACTGAGGTGAGCTCAGGCAACTCAGTCTAGATTAGGACTAAAGTGTGATAAGAAAATAGGTTATTGCTAATAACAACTATTTATTACAGCTCGTGAATACTAATAGTACTTATTGTTCATTACTGGTATCTATTTCTACATTAGATATAGGGTGGAGAAGGAGAATAAGGGTTGGAAAGCATCTTGATGAGCCGCGCTGAGCCTGGCCTCGTGCCTCTGCGGTTCTCGTCGATTCTGGCGCCCCCTGCAGGCCCCGGGCCGCATAGCACCTGTTAGAGTCTGCGCCGTCCGGGTGACTCTCGGCTCTGTAGGCAGAGCCTCGGAGCCCCAGGCTTGAGGGCTTGGGGGAGGGCAGGGAGGGGAGGGCCTTGTTAAAGCTCAGGCAGCCTCTTCCAGTAGAGCCTGCAACGCGCAAGCGCTCCCAGAGCCAGGAAACGCGAAGTGCCTGGTGCTCTTTGGAGAATCAGCTGGGCTGTGAGAAGCAGCTTCAGCTCCGTTCAGTCGCTCAGTCGTGTCAGACTCTTTGCGAACCCCATGGACTGCAGCACGCCAGGCATCCCTGTCCATCACCAACTCCCCGGGGTTTACTCAAACTCATGTCCACTGAGTCCGTGATGCCATCCAACCATCTCATCCTCTGTCATCCCCTTCTTCTCTCACCTTCAATCTTTCCCAGCATTAGGGTCTTTGCAAATGAGTCAGTTCTTCCCATCAGGTGGCCAAAGTATTGGAGTTTCAGCTTCAGCATCAGTCCTTCCAGTGAACACCAAGGACTAATCTCCTTTAAGATGGACTGGTTGGATCTCCTTGCAGTCCAAGGGACTCTCAAGAGTCTCCTCCAACACCACAGTTCAAAAGCATCAATTCTTTGGTGCTCAGCTTTCTTTATAGTCCAACTCTCACATCCATACATGACCACTGGAAAAATCATAGCCTTGACTAGACGAACCTTTGTTGACAAAGTAATGTCTCTGCTTTTCAAAATGCTATCTAGATTGGTCATAACTTTTCTTCCAAGGAGTAAGCGTCTTTTAATTTCATGGCTTCAATCACCATCTGCAGTGATTTTGGAGCCCAGAAAAATAAAGTCAGCCATTGTTTCCACTGTTTCCCCATCTATTTGCCATCAAGTGATGGGACCGGATGCCATGACCTTAGTTTTCTGAATGTTGAGCTTTAAGCCAACTTTTTCACTCTCCTCTCACTTTCATCAAGAAGCTCTTTAGTTCTTCTTCACTTTCTGCCATAAGGGTGGTGTCATCTGCATATCTGAGGTTATTGATATTTCTCCCGGCAATCTTGATTCCAGCTCCTGCTTCATCCAACCCAGCGTTTCTCATGATGTACTCTGCATATAAGTTAAATAAGTAGGGTGACAATATACAGCCTTTTCCTCTTTGGAACCAGTCTGTTGTTCCATGTCCAGTTCTAACTGTTGCTTCCTAACCTGCACACAGATTTCTCAAGAGGCAGGTCAGGTGGTCTGGTATTCCCATCTCTCTCAGAATTTTCCAATTTGCATTGATCACTGAGGAAGGTTTTCTTATCTCTCCTTGCTATTCTTTGGAACTCTGGATTCAAATGGGTATATCTTTCCTTTTCTTCTTTGCGTTTCACTTCTCTTTTCTCAGCTATTTTGTAAGGCTTCCTCACATAAACATTTTGCTTTTTTACATTTCTTTTTCTTGGGGATGGTCTTGATCCCTGCCTCCTATACAATGTCATGAACTTCTACCCATAGTTCTTCAGGCACTCTGTCTATCAGAACTAATCCCTTGAACCTATTTCTCACTTCCAGTATGTAATCGTAAAGGATTTGATTTTGGTCAACCTGAGTGGTCTAGTGGTTTTCCCTACTTTCTTCAATTTAAGTCTGAATTTGGCAATAAGGAGTTCACGATCGAGCCACAGTCAGTTCCCGGTCTTGTTTTTGCTGACTGTATAGAGCTTCTCCATCTTTGGAGATACCCCATATCCAAGGGCAAAGGAGAAGCACCAGTAAGACTGTAGAAGGGGTGAAATCCCATTTAGAATCAAACCCCATACCCACCAGAGATGCTCAGAGGGCTCAAACCTTGTACTCACCAGGACCCAGAGACTCCGCAGAGACTGAGACAAAACTGTGTTTGAGTGTCTCCTGAGGAGGTGCGGGTCAGCAGTGGCCTGCCGTGGGGGCAGGGGCTCTGGGTGCAGCAGACCTGGGTATGGCATGAGCCCTCTTGGCGGAGGTTGCCATTAACNCACCAGGACCCAGAGACTCCGCAGAGACTGAGACAAAACTGTGTTTGAGTGTCTCCTGAGGAGGTGCGGGTCAGCAGTGGCCTGCCGCGGGGGCAGGGGCTCTGGGTGCAGCAGACCTGGGTATGGCATGAGCCCTCTTGGGGGAGGTTGCCATTAACCCCACCATAGAGCTGCTAGAACTTACACAGGACTGGGGAAAGACTCTTGGAGGGCAAAATAAAAACTTGTGCGCACCAGGACCCAGGAGAACGGAGCAGTGACCCACAGGAGACTGACCCAGACTTGCCCGTGAGTGTCCAGGAGGCTCTGGTGGAGGCGTGGGTTGGCGGTGGCCTGCTGCAGGGTCAGGGACACTGAGCGCAGCCGCGCATGCGCAGAACCTTTTGAAGGAGGTCGCCTTGTCTTCATTACCTCCACCATAGTTTGGTCTCAGGTCAAATGACAGGGAGGGAACACAGCCCCACCCATCAACAGAAAATTGGATTAAAGGTTTATTGAGCATGGCCCTGCCCATCAGAACAAGACCCAGTTTCCCCCTCAGTCAGTCTCTCCCATCAGGAAGCTTCCATAAGCCTCTTATCCTTCTCCATCAGAGGGCAGACAGACTGAAAACCACAATCACAGAAAACCAACCAAACTGATCACATGGACCACAGCCTTGTCTAACTCAGTGAAACTATGAGCCATGCCGTGTAGGGCCACCCAAGACGGACGGGTCATGGTGGAGAGCTCTGACAAAACGTGGTCCACTGTAGAAGGAAATGGCAAACCACTTCAGTATTCTTGCCTTGAGAACCCCATGAACAGTATGAATCAGTATGAGAAGCAGCTTACAGGCTTAGAATTCATCTTAACATTTATCAACTCCTAACACCCTACTTCCTCTTATAAAATGTCTCCTTTTGTTAACAAGGAGAATATAAGAATCCACTTTGTGTGGTAGTAAGTTCTGTAGGAAACATCAACCCTCTGAGCTGGGAAGTGAGCAGAAACAAATTCTAGACGTTGTGTTCAAGCACAGGGGCACAGGGAAATTCGTTGATCTTACTCAGAGTTTTCTTTTCTTTTCTTTTTTTACGATGTATCCTTTTTTAATTGAGGTATAATTGACATACAGTATATATTAGTTCCAGGTGTACAACATAGTGTTTTGACATTTATGTACACTACAGATTGATCACTGTGGAAAGCCTAATAACCATCTGTCACTGTACAAAGTTATTACAGTATTATTGACTGTATACCCTGTGCTGTACATTACATCCCTGTGACTTATTTATTTTATAATTGAAAGTTTGTATTTCTTAATCCACTTCAAATATTTCATCCAATCCCCAGATCACCCTTCTGGTAACCTCCAGATGGTTTTCTGCATCTGAATGTGTTTCTGTCTTGCTTTCTTTGTTCTGGCTTTAGATTTCACATATAAGTGAAATCATATATTTGTCTTTCTCTGCCAATGGCAAAATTCCATCTTTTTATGAGTGGCTCATACATATATTCTAGTTTTAATGTAATTCTAAAAAGCTTTACTTTGTGATTTTTAGCCCTAAACAAATAAGAAGGGAATTAAGAAATACATGTTAGTATCAATACTATTAAAATCAGGCATACTGCCACAGTACAATAGAAGGTGATGATAAAACTCCTCTAGAAAAGTCAGTCAGTGATGAGAGGACATCACTACTGAGTTGCTGTAATCCAGGACACCTCTGCAGCCCTGGGCATCAGAAAAACCCTGGGTTCTGTAGGATCTGAAGCTTCTACAATTTCCGGGACTTTTCTTTAAAAAAAAGAATGCAAATATAAAATACACAACTAGTTATAAAAATGAATGTTTATTTCCACTGAGGAGTCAGACCCCCATATATATATATGTGTGTGCCTGGTGGGCAATACACCCCCTCAATTACCAAAGTTCTGCTGAGGTGGTGGTGGTGGTTGGTGGTTTAGTCACTAAGTCTTGTCTGACTCTTGCAAGCCATGGACTATAGCCTGCCAGACTCCTCTGTCCGTGGGATTCTCCAGGCAAGAATATGGAGTGGGTTGCCATTTCCTTCTCCAGGGGATCTTCCCAACCCAGGAATTGAACCCAGGTCTCTTGCACTGCACGCAGATTCTTTACTGACTGAGCTACAAGGGCTTTCTTCTGGAATTTTTTGGTAATTTTTTTTCTAGCTTTAAAGTTGATTTTTAAAAATTTTATATCAGAGTATAGTTGATTTACAATGTATTAGTTTCACAGTGATTCAGTTATTCACGTACACATATGTATTCTTTTTCAAATTACTTTCCATATAGGTTATTGCAGAATATTGAGTAGAGTTCCCTTACTTATACAGTACGTTCTTTTTGGTTATCTAGTTTATAAATGCTATGCTATGCTAAGTCACTTCAGTCGTGTCCGACTCTGTGCGACCCCATAGACGGCAGCCCACCAGGCTCCCCCGTCCCTGGGATTCTCCAGGCAAGAACACTGGAGTGGGTTGCCATTTCCTTCTCCAATGCATGAAAGTGAAAAGTGAAAGTGAAGTCGCTCAGTCATGCCCGACCCTTTGTAAATAGTAGTGTATATATTTGTGTTTGCCAACAAATTCAAACTAGGAACTTCAGCTTTGGCCACGGAGGGAATGTCCAGATGAAGACAGCATGACAGACCTGCCTTGCCATCATAACGGCAGTCACTGGCACTCTGATCCCTTCGTGTCAGTCTGATCCAAGTGCAAAAACCCCATTCTGATGAATTCCCTGCTGCTGCTGCTGCTAAGTCGCTTCAGTTGTGTCTGACTCTGTGCAACCCCATAGACGGCAGCGTACCAGGCTCCGCTGTCCCTGGGATTCTCCAGGCAAGAACACTGGAGTGGGGTGCCATTTCCTTCTCCAATGCGTGAAAGTGAAAAGTGAAAGGGAAGTCGCTCAGTCATGTCCAACTCTCAGCGACCCCATGGCCTGCAGTCTACCAGGCTCCTCCGTCCATGGGATTTTCCAGACAAGAGTACTGGAGTGGGGTGCCATTGCCTTCTCCGATGAATCCCCTAATTAAACTAAAAAGGGTGTACAATTACGACCACAAACAGGAAAAAAACGTGTAAGTCAAAAAAGGCGTGGATCTTACAATGAACCTCTTTCTGCGCCTCTTGCTTGTGAGTTTTATTCTAATACCCCAGGTTATACTGCTGCACCCCCAACTCCAAAGAATCCTGCCTACACCGGGGTGGCAATGAATATGGCAGAGGCTCAGAACTGGGGCTCTGCAGGGAAATCACTCACGTTCAAAGGCACACACTCCTGCATCCTGGCCATGTGACCTTGGACAAGCTACTTCTCTGTGCCTCAGCTTGCCTGTGTGTATTCATGGTGTTGTGGAGACTATGTGAGATTGTATTTGATAACCATTGAAGATGGAGCCTGGCATAGACAAGTGTTCAACAAATGGCAGCTATTACTTTTACCTGGGGACACTGATCTCAGTTCAGGTCCTGAGGATGCGTGTAACCCTCAGGTGACTGGCAATACAGATGATCACACTTTTTAAGTACAGCCCTCCTCTGGCCCCTACTCCATCCCCCTCTCTATGGGGGGCAGACTTCTCCCTAGCACAGGTCTGCTCTCATCCTAAACTGTAGCCACAGGGACTTTCCTGGCAGCCCAATGGTTAAGACTCTGCCCTTCCATCGCGGTGGGCGTGGGTGTGATCTCCGGTGAAGGAAATAAGTTCCCACATGCCATGCCCCCTAAAAGTTAAAAAAAAAAAAAAAAAAAATTGAAAGGGTGTCTAGCCACCGAACAAGTGCGAATCCAAACGAGACTCATAGATCGATCCCAAGAGGCCTGTTCTCCCGTAGCTCTCTATGCCGCTTGTCCTTTTTTGATAGGAATTTACCCCACTGCTCATGATCGATGTCTTTCATTCACTGCTGGAACAGTTTCCTCCCGGGCTTCACCCCGCAGCACACCTCCCACCTGGTGGCTGGAAAAGAATGTGGATGTTTTCCCTGGCCCCAGTCCTACAGCCCGAGTGGCCCGGCCCGCGCACCCCGAGAGCTGAGCATGAGGAAGCGAGCCCCCAGCGCCTCTCTGCAGCCACGTGGAACAGGGTCGCGGGGTCTGGAGCCGCAGGAGACGCCCGGTCCCTGCAGGCAACGGGAAGCCGGGAGGACGAGCTGGGATCCGTCCTTTCCTCACACACAGAAAAGAGCTCCAGGTGTCTTCCCTGGTGCCACGAACTCAGGAAACCGTTCGCAGCGTTAACTTATGTCACAGGACGAGATTATGGGTCATGTGCGACGTTTCTCCCTATCTTCCCAGATCTGTGACTCAGAGGCATCCCTGGAAACAAATCCTTGGAGTCTGGCCTCCAAGAAGAAGCAGGAGCGCCGCCTGCCGCTCCCGGACTGGCTTGGGGGTGGGGACAGGGGGGTGGAGAGCCATGCGGGCAGCGGGGCGCACAGCAGGGACACCCCCCAGCCCAAGTAGCCCAGTCCATTCAGGAGGAACTCCCCCCCCCGGGGGGGGGGGGCTCGCCTTCCGGGGATGGGGAAGGAAGTGTGTAGCGATCTTGCCTCTGCTTCTCCTGCTTCAAGACCCCAAAGGCGAGTGGGGAAGGACCCACGAGGGTCCACTATGAGGGTTAGGGTCCCTGATATTTACTCTGCGGGGCCACCAGACCTGCCGGCCTGCGCATGCGCCACCAGGGCAGGCCCGTGGGAGGTAGGTAGTGCGTGGGGCTGTCGAGGCTCTGCACCCAGCATCCCCACCACACCTCACATTCCCGCTCCAGAGAGGTGAGAAAGAAACATTTATATAACCATTAGGGTCCCTGATACTTACTCTGCGGGGCCATCAGACCTGCCGGCCTGCGCATGCGCCACCAGGGCAGGCCCGTGGGAGGTAGGTAGTGCGTGGGGCTGTCGAGGCTCTGCACCCAGCATCCCCACCACACCTCACATTCCCGCTCCAGAGAGGTGAGAAAGAAACATTTATATAACCACAGACCAAGAGACGGCAGGGAGGGCAGCGGAGGTGGATGGCCACAGCCTTGCTCGAGACAACTACAAACCGGCCAGGGGTGCTCGCCCTGTGATCAGTGATGGGGGTCTGCCAGGAAGAGTGGCTGAACTTCCAGAGCGACCTCTCATGCCCTGGAGAAGTTAACCTGGAAGCGCCCCCTGTCAGCAGGGCCCATAAGAGCTCAGAGATAAGAACCAGGGAAAGGGTTAGGACTCCTCCCCAAACAGACCCTTCTTGTCACAGCTGACTCCGCATTTTATTACTTGCTGATCGACCCCTACATCCACTCCGCTGAAGGTGGTGCGGTGTTAGGATGGTTGAGAAGGAGAAGGAATCATCTGAGTCACAAATAAGACTGAATTTTAAAACCAAAATGGGTCATTGTACAGATGAAAGTGAAAGTGTGAAGCTGTTAGTCTGCTCAATCCTGTTAGACTCTTTGGAACCCCATGAACTGTAGACTGCCAGGCTCTACTGTCCATGCGATTTTCCCAGGCAAGAGTACTGGAGTGGGTAGCCTTCTCTTCTTCAGGGGATCTTCCCCACTCAAGGATGGAACCCAGTTCAGTCAGGATGCCATGATCTTCATTTTCTGAATGTTGAGCTTTAAGCCAACTTTTTCGCTCTCCTCTTTCACTTTCATCGAGAGGCTTTTGAGTTCCTCTTCACTTTCTGCCATAAGGGTGGTGTCATCTGCATATCTGAGGTGATTGATATTTCTCCCGGCAATCTTGATTCCAGCTTGTGCTTCTTCCAGCCCAGCGTTTCTCATGATGTACTCTGCATATAAGTTAAATAAGCAGGGTGACAATATACAGCAGATTCTTAACTGTCTGAGCCACCAGGGAAGAAAAGGTCCTTCCTTCTCTTCAGCAAGTCTTGAACTATATTGTGGGTCTGTGACACTGAGAATTAGAAATTTAAGTTCCCTTTCTCTGCTTTATTTCAGTTTCCTATCTATCTTAAAAGAATATTACTAAGTTATGTAACTTTCTAGATCAGTGGATGCCTTTTGACTCTTTTCATTTGGGCTTTGACCAAAGATAATAGTATCTACTGGTGGCTCAGAGGTTAAAGCATCTGCCTGCAATGCGGGAGACGTGGGTTCGATTTCTGGGTTGGGAAGATCCCCTGGAAAAGGAAATGGCAACCCACTCCAGTATTCTTGCCTGGAGAACCCCATGGATGGAGGAGCCTGGTGGGCTACAATCCACGGGGTCGCAGAGAGTTGGACACGACTGAGCGACTTCACTTCCCTTCACTAGTTAGTGAGGGACAGGAAGGCCTGGCATACTGCAGTCCATGGGGGTCACAAAGAGTCGGACTGCACAACAATAGTACCTACAGGCTTTTATTTACCCCCCAGCAACTTCCTCTTCTCCTCATTTCAGTGCCTTCAAGCCTGGAAATTTCGACATGAAGATTTGTTTGACGAACATACAAAGTGTTTCTTGAAGGCTATACTCCTGTTTTTATTTATTCAAAAAATATTTATTTGGCTTCACCAGATCTTTAGTTGCAACATGCAAACACTTAGTTGCGGTATGTGGGATCTAGTTCCCCAGTCAGGGATTGAACCCGGGCCCTCTGCACTGGGAGATTGGAATCTTAGCCACTGAACCACCAGAAAAGTCCCTATAAACCTGTTTTTAAAATTTGGCAGCTTGATTCTGATTCCTGAGGGCGAGTCCTTCCGCATTTATTGGAAAGATGTTTTGCTTCTCTCCAGAAAAACCTCCAAATTCTAGGTAACCAATCATACAGGGTAGAGCTAATGTTGTTTTCCTAGATGCAGTTGCCATATGGGTGGAGTGCTTTTCAGCCCTGTAGACATCAATGATGGAGAAGGCAATGGCACCCCACTCCAGTACTCCTGCCTGGAAAATCCCATGGATGGAGGAGCCTGGTAGGCTGCAGTTCATGGGGTTGCTGAGGGGCGGACACGACTGAGCGACTTCACTTTCACGCACTGGAGAAGGAAATGGCAACCCACTCCAGTGTTCTGCTGTCTATGGGGTCACACAGAGGCAGACACGAATGAAGTAACTTAGCAGCAGCAGCAGCCATCAGTGAGTGTAAGTAGGAACTTCTGCAGTGGAGGTGGTGCTTATGCAAATGTCAGTAAAGGGGGCTATAAAGGAAGTATGCATTTGGTGTTTTAAATCTGATATCAGAATATAAGGGTCAAATGGAGGAGATGGAATAAAAACAAGAAGCCTCAGCCACATATGTAGGTACTGTGGGCATTCGGAGTTGAAGCAGTGATTGGACCCTGGGTAGGGTTAGGGACCATGGGTAGGTTCTCCAGAAGAGACAGGAAAGGGACATAAAATGCCACCAAGGGGAAAACCATTTTAAGCAAGAGCACCAGTGAGAAAAGGTGGAGAGGGCAAGGGGGAGATAAGTTGACATTTTAAAGTTGTCCTGAGACTGGAGAGAGGAGCTAGAGGGGCCAAAGTTGGCTGAAGTCTTGGGGAGCCTTAGTGGGCATAAAGATTTGGGGTGACACAATGTTTTTGAACTGGGGGAGTTGCTGTAATTTTATTCTCATTGGAGGGTCACCCTTGAATTTTTCAAACAGCAAATCTGAGAGTTGGTCTGCTCCTCGGAATACTTCTTGCTGGATGCAGGGTCCTTTCCCGGGAGAATCTGCAGCTGTGTTTCATATCAGTGGTTTATTTGTGCCATATGGTTTGGGGGGTGCCTGTTATGATCTGGCACCCTGGATGCTGTGGAGTGAAGGAGGGACACGCTGGAGAGCAAAAGCCCAGGTTTTTCCTGTCCTCAGGCTGGCTGTCCAGTGTAGAGGTTACCAGTTCAAGTTACAGAGTCACGGTGCTCACTCAGGTTCAAGTGAGGACAACACTGGTCATCTTTCCCAAAGCAGTGTCTCCTCAGCAAGAAAACTGGGGAGATTCTAAGCTAAGGGTACAGGCAAATTCATGAAGGCGCTTGAGCGAAAGGAGAATCCAGCATAGAATTGGGACCTAAGTCCAGAGCCCAAACTTTAGTTGACTCAAGTCAGGAGTGTCAACGTCATCATTGCATCCTTTACCTGGGTGGGGGCCTTAGTTCCTGCAGAACTCAGAGATGTATTATTATGTATATCCCTTGAGGAGGACCCAGGACCTTGCTTTATCACTTTGTTGTTTGATTGCCTTTTGTTTGTTCGTGGACTCCTGTGTTCCCTTAAGACCGGTAATTACTGAGACCTGTTCAAGGGCAGGGCTTCCCTGGTGGATCAGACGGTAAAGCGTCTGCCTGCAATGCAGGAGACCCGGGTACCAACAGCAACACTGGGGAGATTTTAAGCTAAGGGTACAGGCAGATTCATGAAGGAACTTGAGCGAAAGGAGAATCCAGCATAGAATTGGGGCTAAAGTCCACAGAGTCCAAACTTTAGTTGACTCAAGTCAGGAGTGTCAACGTCATCGTTGCATCCTTTACCTGGGTGGGGGCCTTAGTTCCTGCAGAACTCAGAGATGTATTATTATGTATATCCCTTGAGGAGGACCCAGGACCTTGCTTTATCACTTTGTTGTTTGATTGCCTTTTGTTTGTTCGTGGACTCCTGTGTTCCCTTAAGACCGGTAATTACTGAGACCTGTTCAAGGGCAGGGCTTCCCTGGTGGATCAGACGGTAAAGCGTCTGCCTGCAATGCAGGAGACCCGGGTTCGATTCCTGGGTCAGGAAGATCCCCTGGAGAAGGAAATGGCAATCCACTCCAGCACTCTTGCCTGGAAAATCCCATGAATGGAAGAGCAGCATTGCAGCTCTGCTTAGATTCCAACAGGGCTTGGGCCAAAATGGCTTCTCTTATGTCAAGAAAGCCATTCCTGGTTCTCTTTCTCAAGGGTCCTCCTAACCTGTCTGCTTACAAAATTGTCACTTGTCTCTTCTGATCTCCCCATTACCCTTGAGCAAGAGTTCCTGTTTCTTTGTATGGCTTACATGAAACTTTCTCCAATCTCATCTCCTGCCATAGTTTCCTTAAGTGGTCTCCACAGGGTTCTGCTTCATTACAACTGCCTGGAGCCCATCCTTGGAGACGATTATTCAGTACATGTGGAGTAAGGCCCAGCCTCCAGCATCTCAGAGCCCCTCAGGCTGTGATGTGCTTGCTGGGTAAACCCTGATCTCCGCCCTTGTTCTGAGGTTCTCAATCTGGCCACTCCTTAGCACTGTCTGAGGAGTTTTTAAATATGGAAACCTGGTTCCCACCTTCAGCAATTCATATTTGGCATCTAGCTTTATTTTTTATTTTTACAGAAATATCTGACCTTGTAATTCTACTCTGCAGCTGGGGTGGGGAACCTCTGCATACAGAGGGCAGAATCCTGTATAAAAGACAGTGAAAGGCTGTATTGATTGTGAAGTAGGCACTCCATCCAGCAAGGTCAGTTGAAATTATGGGGAAAATATATCATGGCTGGGGACTTCCCTGGTGATCCAGGGCTTAAGACTTCACCTTTCAATTCAGGAGGTGTGAGTTCCATCCCTGGTGGGGAAACTAAGATCCCACATGCCTCACAACCAAAAAAACAAAACATAAAGCAGAAGCAATATTGTAACAAATTCAATAAAGACTTTAAAAATGAAAGTGAAAAAAATTAAAAAATTTTAATTTCACATCAAAAATTAATGTCATCTCCACTGCCCTCCCTGCCATCTCTTGGTCTGTGGGTATGTAAATGTTTCTTTCTCACCTCTCTGGAGCAGGAATGTGAGGTGTGGTGGGGATGCTGGGTGCAGAGCCTCATCAAAAAACTTAAAAATATGTATCATGGTTGAAACTCTTCAACATACCAGGTACATGTATCATTCTTGCCCATCCCCAATCACCATAAAGAAGATAATTTCTGATAAAATCATAACTTCAAAATAGGGAATATATATAAACATATTGTAACAAGACCTGCTGACTAAAGAAAATAGCATTTGGACCATAGCATGTAGCACAGAGTTCCCATCAGCCTACAGAATCCACTGAGGTGAAAAAATAAACTATGGTTCACAAAGAGAAATAAAAGAAGTCTTCCCAGGCCCTGAGTTCTCAGAATTTACCAGCAAACTGTTGCTTATTGTAAAGAAGCTTCTCCACAGCCATTCTTATAGGAAATGCAAGGATCCTTCCCCCATGACTTTGGTGGAAGGCCCATTCAACAGCCGCAGCCCCGAAAGAACAGAGTGGCACTTAGTTGAGGCCCACTCAGCAGGGCTACACACACCCGGGTGTCCCGGCTCGACCACAGTGGGGTTCCCTCTCTGGAGCCCTCCTGGCACCGGGAGCCAACGAGCTCCCTTCCCGGGGATGTGCTCCGCCTACTCCTCCCCTCTTCCAGCACCGCACGCGCTAAAGAGACAAAAGCCCCGCAGGAAGGCAGGCTCACAGCAGGAGCGCCAAATGAGGCGGTGAAGGGGCTCAGAGCTAACTGTATGGATGTGGGTGCGGCCATGGGCCTATCGGCTGCCCAGCCCCCTAGCCCCGCCGCCACGCCGCCACTCTCCCAGCCTCCCCACCTCCCTAAGCACCCCCGCCACGACAGCAGGGCAGGGAGCCCAGGCCTGTGGTGGACGGCCACCGCGGGCCCCTGCCTCTGGTCTTAGCAGTCGTGTGCTGTTCTGGCCTGGAGCAGAAGAGAAGGAGACACACTTGGACTGCTGGAGGATCATGAGTTTTCATCTACTCTGCTGGAGGCTCCAGAAAAAGGCTGAAGATGGGGAAGGGGCATTCAGATGTTGCAAATCCTGCAGCAGATGCATTCATTCATGCATACACTTATTCTTTTTTTCTCTTTTAGTTGCAGCATGTGGGATTTAGTTCCCTGACCAGGGATAGAACCTGGGCCCCCCTGCATTGGGAGCATGGAGTCTTAGCCACTGACCCACCAGGGAGGTCCATCATGTACTTATTCTTACGATAAACTAATTTAAGACAAATAAGGACTTCAGCAGCAAGACCTTCCCTGGCGGCTCAGACAGTAAAGAATCTGCCTGCAATGCAGGAGACTCAAGTTTCATCCCTGGATTAGAAAGATCCCCTGGAGAAGGGCCTGGAGAAGGAAATGGCAGCCCACTCCAGTACTCTTGCCTGAGGATCCCATGGAGGGAGGAACCTGGTAGGCTACAGTCCATGGGGTCGCAGAGTCCGACACGAGTGAAGACAAATAAGATACAGTCTCCACTCTGAAGGAATTTACCGTTTACATGGGAGATACTCACACACACACACACAAGCACATGCTCAGTTAGCATAATACAGTGTTAGTGCAACAAATATAAGAATTCCATGCAATGTAAAAATTGAGGGTGATCATTTCTTGGGTTGGGTGTGAGATGCTGGTAAGGGAGAACTGCACTGAGAGGTTAGAACCTGAGAGGGGTCATCAAGGGGCTTGTTAAGTGGGCCAAGCGGAGGATATGGTCCAGGTAGCGCAGGACACAGGCATTTGCTGTGTGTTCTCCAAGATGACCGATAATTCCAGCTCCGGTGCTGCACTGGCCACCGTTCTCTGTGCTTTACATGCAGTCGCCTCGCGTCCCCGTCCGGTGGCTCTGAAGAGGCAGCGCTCCTGGGAGGTTCACAGAGCGCTGACTGGGGCTCAGGCGTCCATGCTGAGTCACTCCAGTCGTGTCTGACTTTCTGCGACCCCACAGACTGCAGCCCGCCAGGCTCCTCTGTCCGTGGGATTCTCCAGACAAGATCACTGGAGCGGGTTGCCATGCCCTCCTCCAGGGGATCTCCCCCACCCAGCGATCTAACCTGCGTTTCTTCCATCTCGGGCATTGGCAGGAGGATTCTTTACCACTAGCGCCACCTGGGAGGCTCGGGAGGTAACATAGCCTGTCCAAGGCCACACTGGTACTGACACTATCTAACAGAGCTAGGCTTCTGGCTCCCAAGCTCACGCTCTTCACCTTCGTGGTGTGCTCAGCCCTGTGCACGAGGAAGGCTGGGTCCTAACATCCAGAGGGAGGAGGAGGGACCACAGCTGAGTCTGCTGGGGTGTCCCTCAGGCTCGATCATGAGCTCTGCAAGGGCCGTTTAGGGAGCTTGCAGCTTGCAGCTTGCTTTTTGGTCATGAGAAACCACTGTGAGTTTTTAAGCTGGAAAAGGCCATGATGAGATTTGTGTTCTGACAGTGACTACGGAATTGATGGGTAGGATAGAATGGAGGATAAAGGGGCTGAAGGTTTCCATGGTGAGGAGAAGGAAGAAGAGAGAGGAGGAGATCCGTGTCAACATCACAATGCCTAGTGTACAAAAGGAGTTCAATAATGTTGGCTTAAATACTCGTCTCATAGTTGTCCTAGTTGGCGTCTGGCTTCCCCTGGAAGCCAAGTCTGAAATAAGGGTTCCACTATGTGTGTGCGTGTTCAGTCACTTCAGTTAATCTGAAATGAATCTTTAGGGGATCTTCCCGGCCCAGGGATTGAACCTGTGTCTCCTGCATTGCAGGTGGATTCTTTACCGACTGAACCACACAGGGAAGCCCAGGGGTTCCACTATGAGAAGTTGATTTAGGAGGCTACGTCTTTGGGCACCTCGAGCTCAGTCCTGTGGGGCAGCTGGGGGCCAGTGCAAAACACACACCCAGGAAGAGAGCAAGGGGGTCAGTATCTAGAGGCCAGCTTGGTTAGAAGTGGAGCGTTTGCCACTGGGGGTGGTAACTTCCCAGTACCAGGGCTGCAGGAGCATCATTTGGGGAAGGAGAAGCAGGCACAGGGGTGTGGCTGGAAACCCCTGGGGCACACGGCCATCAGGTATGTAAGGATAGACAGAGATTCCTGCAACATCAGTTTCGGCCAAAATGGAAAGAGCAGAAACTGAATGATCAGATGCCGTTTCTCCAAGAGAACTCTCCCAGTGAATTTCTTCTGAATTCTCACCAGGACATAGATACAGTATCCTTTCTCCCTCAGGAACTGTGTTGCCAGTGGTGGGAACTGGTGTTTCAGACCCTTCCATTTTATTGCTTGGGTGAACTCCAGGAAATTTCACCACACACCGTGGGATTGCTTCTGGAGAAGAGAATGTCATTCAGAGTCGAAAGCTAGGAATTCTATCAGCAGTCAGAGCTTGAGTAGGAAAAAGAGAAGGGCAGAAACAAGGAGTAAAAAAAAGACTTATGCTAAAATTAGCATAAGCCCCAAACTCAGCCCTTGTAACTAAATGTTTTCACAACACTGAGCACTTACAGTTTCTGAACCCAGGGCACCAGAAACTACCACGAGATTTTCTTTTTTCTGGCGAATTGTGAAGCATTCGTCTGAGAAGAAACATTCTCGCCATCCCCACCTGCCCCCACCTGTTTTCTCACCTTGGGATCCTTCTCAGCTTCCCAACCTACCAAGATCTTCTGTGCTCACGTTTTTCTGTTTTCCATCACAACTATGCTGTATGAAGGCATCTATTCTCTAATTTGAACAGATAAAAAGAAATTATTTCCTAACGTGTAACACTTCCACGTCTGCTCCCGCGGGTGTCAAGGGAAAGAACTCCTCTGTTCTGCTGTGCAAAAACATGGGGTTTTGTTTCAAAACATGTTCCTGGGGTTGCCCAGAGACTGAGGCCGTAGCCATATGGCCAGAGTGAAACACTGTTGTTAAATTAAAATAGTTGATCCTGAGACTTCCCTGGTGGTCGAGTGGCTAAGACTCCATGCTTCCAGTGGGCAGGGCCCAGGTTCTATCCCTGGTCAGGGAATTAGATTAACTAAAAAGACCCTGCCTGCCACAATAAAGATGGAAGATCGCGTGTGCCACAATTAAGACCCAGGGCAGCCAAAAATAAGTAAATAAATATTTAAGTTTATTGAGTACCTTAGATGATATGATACTGTCAACGCACTTTCAAACTTTAAAACAACCTTGCATATAGAGCTTTTGTATCCAGCCTGCTTCTCCCCGGCAGCAAGTAGGTGGTACAGCTGCCCAGTGAGTCAGGTGGGGGGCCTCATGGACACAGGGAAGGAGGACCGTCTTCTGGGTCCTGCTCCTTCGCTCATCACAGGCCTCTTGTGGCAAACGAAAATTTCCTCTAATAGTCTTGTGTGTTCAGTTACTCAGCCAGTGTCTTCCAAGGTGACTGGCGCAAAGCCATGGCGTTCCAGCCAGGCGTGCACACACAGCGCCCTTCTGGTTCACAGCCAGACACGGCGCAGGCCTCAGGGATAAGCATGGCCCCGGCAGCCAGCCTACGGGCAGGAGTGGCTGCGCAAGAGCTCTGCCACCAACATTTAGAGCTTAATTCCACCAATTAGCAAAAGATAAAATAAACAGAGAGATAATATGGAAGAGTGGTTAAAAATCAGACTTCTGGGGTCTAAATTTTAGGCAAGGGACTTCCCTGGTGGTCCGGTGCTTAAGAACCTGCCTTCAGGTGCAGGGGACACAGGTTTGGCCCATGGTCAGGGAACTAAGATCACACTTGCCGTGGAGCAGGTGAGCCCGTTCTCTGCAACCACTGAGCCCGTGTGCTCTAGAGTCCACCCTCCACAACTGGAGAAGCCGCATGCCCATAACAAAGACCCTGCACAGCCAAAAGTGATGTTTAAAAAGATTTAGATTTAGTCGATGTTCCCTATTACTATTATAGTCTTGGGTAAGTAAGCTTTCTAGGCCTCAGTTTCCTCATCTGTAAAATCAGCACTTCACAGGATTCTTATGAGACTTCAATAAAATAATAGATGCAAAGAATTTAGTAGAAAACCTCTTAATAAATGGAAACTATTGTCATTTTAGCAGAGCAGAACTGATAAGGGAAAATTTAAATCTGTACAAGATAAGTGTTGGTGGGGGAGGGTACGAATGGTAGATAGTTTTATATTAGCCCTGATTAAACAAATGTGTTCACTTTGGCCATTCTACCAAGCTCTGAACTTCCTAGAATCTAAGGAAAAAGGAATTCATTAAGGCCTAGCTCCCTCACGCTGCAACTAAGACCTGGTGCAATCAAATAAATAAACTTTTCTTTGTAAAGATAAAACTGGGAACCACTTTCAGGAGAAAAACAACTATATAATAGGGCCAGAGATCCTGTCACTACACTGAGACCTAAGGAAGTTACTGGCCTTTTGAAGGAAATTGATCTTTTAGTATTTGAATAATTAATTGAGGAGCTTTCTGTCCACTAAATGATTCCCAAAGAAAAACTGCATGGTCCCAAAATGAATATATGTATCTCTATATACACCACTTCATTATTCTTCAAAGCTTTTACTGAAGGTTCTCATCCATTGCCAACAGGAATAGAAATTGGTAGAATCTTATGAAGAATAATTTGGAAAATCATATCAAAATTACACAATTTGATATGCATATTGATACCAGAAAATCCAATTCCAGTTCCAAGAGTGTGTCCTAGAGGTGACTTTCCATGGGCACATGGGTCTTCTATGCAAACCTGATAGGAAAAGATAGGAAATGACCCAAATGTTCATCAGTGAGAAATATATCTACACAAAGAAATATATCTATACAATATATCTATACAAAGAAATATAATGCAGTTTTAAAGAAAAGTGTAAAAAATCAGCTCTCAATGTCTGATCTGAAAGATTTTAAAAACAATGCTCAGTTTCAAAAACAAAAAGGTACAGAACAATATGTACAACCAACTACCATTATTTATATAGGAAAAAATAACTATTATGTATATTTGCATGTATATACATCAAAAATCACTGGAAATAAGAAACAAATATCAATCATTTCCTATTTCAGAGTAGGGAGGGAAGTGGGAAGACGGGCACAGTGATGGAAGAGAGGCTTTTTTCTGCAATACTTTTTATACATTTGTTTTTAGATCCATGCTTAATGTACTTGCATTTAAAGACTTAAAAAATAAATGTAATTTAAGGTAACCTTTAAAAATGCTTATTATATGTACAGGCTTTGGTCAAACACATAGCTCTGCTTTCAGAGAGTCTCTAACCCACTTGATGGAATGAAAGGAAACCTGTAACCATGACGCAGTGGTGAAGATGCCATCACCCTGACATGCCACACTGCACCTAATCCGAAGCACTCTTAATTCTGAGTCATAGCGTCATGTCATGCCACTAGGAAAGGAAGAATGCGGCCAGTTAAATGAGGACACATCGCTTCCTTTTCATTTAACATTTTCATTTTATGTTCAATGAGAGGTCTCTTTTAGATACTCACAGATTTTATCGTATGTCTTATACATGATATATATATGTCTTAACATATGTTTTTTAATATATGATGTTAAGAAAAAATGAAATAAAGAATTCTTAAAACTTTTTAATTTTACATTCTCACTCTTCTGAATCTTTTTCACACAGTATTGTCCTCTTCACTCTCAAACGCACTGAAGATTCAGCATTTTTTGAAAGCATCCCATTAATAGTTCCAGAACTTTCTTCCAAGCTGCTGAAAACTTATCTGCCAATTTTGATACATATCCCCAGGCAAACACAACTGTATCATGGCTACTATACAGCCAATAAGGATTGTAACCTGAATCCAAATTCCAGGGGCACTGAAATGTTAAAAAAAAAAAACACTCTTAAATTTTTTTCTTTCTTTAAAATTTATTTTATTGAAGTATAATTGACTGCAGCCATGAAATTAAAAGATGCTTACTCCTTGGAAGAAAAGTTATGACCAACCTAGATAGCATATTCAAAAGCAGAGACATTACTTTGCCAACTAAGGTCCATCTAGTCAAGGCTATGGTTTTTCCAGTAGTCACGTATGGATGTGAGAGTTGGACTGTGAAGAAGGCTGAGCACCGAAGAATTGATGCTTTTGAACTTTAATGTTGGAGAAGACTCTTGAGGGTCCCTTGGACTGCAAGGAGATCCAACCAATCCATTCTGAAGGAGATCAGCCCTGGGATTTCTTTGGAAAGAATGATGCTAAAGCTGAAACTCCAGTACTTTGGTCACCTCATGCGAAGAGTTGACTCATTGGAAAAGACTCTGATGCTGGGAAGGATTGGGGGCAGGAGGAGAAGGGGACGACCGAGGACGAGATGGCTGGATGGCATCACGGACTCGATGGACGCAAGTCTGAGTGAATTCCAGGAGTTGGTGATGGACAGGGAAGCCTGGCATGCTGCGATTCATGGGGTCACAAAGAGTCGGACACGACTGAGCGACTGAACTGAACTGAACTGAAGTATAATTGATTTACAGTGTTGCATTAATTTCTGCTGTACAGCAAAGTGATTCAATTATGCATATATATCCATTCTTTTTCATTTTCCATTATGGTTTGTCACAGAGTAGTGAATGTATTTCCCTGTGCTATACAGTAGGACCTTGTTTACCTGTTCTGTCTGTAATAGTTTGCCTTTGTTAATCTCAAACTCCCAGCCCTTCCCTCCCTTACCTTCCTCTCCCCCTTCCCCTTGGCAACCAAAAATCTGACCTCTATGTCTGTGAGTCTGTCTCTTTTTCATAGATATGTTCATTTGTGTCATAGTTTAGATTCCACATATAAGTGATCCAACCAATATGGTGTTTGTCTTTCTCTGTCTGACTCACTTCAGTTAGTTTGATAATCCCCAGGTCAATCCATGTTGTTGCAAATAGCATTATTTCATTCTTTTTTATGACGATGTAGTATTCCATTGTATATATGTGCCACATCTTTATCCATTCCTCTGTTGATGGACAAAAACCTGCTTCTTATAATTGCTTAAACGTGGGAGATGAGCAATTTCAAGACAGAAGAAGCCCCTAGGGTGTGATACAAAAGACCTTGAAGAGGCAAATGGAGGCTGAACTTTAATGAATTGAGAAGGATTTCGGAGACATGCATGAACAGAATTAATGAGTCATGTAAGACAAATAGTCTGAAATGTAAGTAGAAATTGCATTTGAGGGAAGGAAGGAAGACCACATTACCTGGAGAGAAGAGCTTTTGAAAGAAGTGAGTGTGGATGGGGAGCTGGGATGCAACAGCAGGTGTGTTGCTAGCCTTTGGAAGAGCTATCCAGACTGGAGATTTGGTGGCTCGCATTTGGTGGCTCAGTCGGTAAAGAATCCACCTGCAATGCAGGAGATCCAGGTTCAATGCCTGGATCAGGAGGATGCCCTGGAGAAGGAAATGGTAACCCACTCCAGGATTCTTGCCTGGAGAATCCCATGGACAGGGGAGCCTGGTGGGCTGTATACAGTCCGCAGGGTTGAAAGAGTGGGACATGACTTAGCAACTAAAAGACCACCAGCACCATTTGGAATAAAGGATGTTAGGCGGGGACAAGCCCAGAACTTTAGCTTCCCTGGTAGCTCAGCTGGTAAAGAATCTGCCTGCAATGCAGGAGACCCTGGTTCGATGCCTGGGATGGGAAGATTCACTAGAGGAGGGCATGGCAGCCCACTCCAGTATTCTTGCCTGGAGAATCCCATGGACAGGGGAGCCTGGCGGGAGGCAGTCCATGGGTCACGAGGAGTTGGATATGACTGAGAGACTAAGCATAGAACACAAGCCCAGAACTTACCATAATGAAGAGTGGAGAGGAGAAAGAAAGCGCATCGGAAGAAAACAGAAGACAGTGTAGGAGAGAGACAGTCTTAGGCCATAGACATTTTCATGCCAGGAGGATGGTTATGATCTGGGTCATGTTCTCCATTTTACAGGTAAAGAAAGAGAACTTCAGAGAGGGTAAGTGACACCTTGCCAGCGGCACAGTGAGCGCTGCACTCTGGGTGTGGATTTCCTGGGCAGGCTTCTTCCTAACAGACTGCCACAGCTTCCCTGGTGGCTCAGATGGTGAAGAATCTGCCTGCAATGTAGGAGACCCAGGTTCAATCCCTGGGTTGGGAAGATCCCCTGCAAAAGGGAATGGCAGTCCACTCCAGTATTCTTGCCTGGAGAATCCCATGGACAGAGAAGCCTGGTCAGACTCAACTGAGCGACTAACACTTTCAGCTTCACATAGTCAACAGAGAGGAAGGAGTTTCAGGGAGGCCGGTGTCAGTGAAGAAGAGGAAGCCAGAGAAGGCACTGATGCCACCAGGGTGGATTATTGATAACCTGCAAGTGTTTACTTTGGGGAGTGGTCTGGGTAGGAAAGGGACTGTGAAAGGTTTAAGAATGGGGGATGGTTTGCAATCAGAGGGAAGATCCCACTAATTCTCAATGTTTCCTTTCAAAGGGCTCAGTGTTTCAGGCAATATTTTCAATAAATGCCTCCAGGGCTGTGCTTTTACTGGTGGGCGCCAGGCAAAAAATTTAAAAATACTTCACAAAGGATTCAATAGTATCATTTCCAGGAAATCCTTCAAAATAATGGGACATACAGTCCCTTGGGCAAGAGAAAATTATCAACAGGTGGCAGTCACTCCAGTTTCAAATCCAGCCTTTCACGGCTTTAATAAAGAAACCATTGTTTTCTTACACATGGAAATTGACTAAAAGGGACAGTAGTAGAAATGGGCTAAAGACACAATGGTCTTTCTTGCCTGTGGGTTTCCAGGTTGCATCTCCATGGAACTGCAATTCATTATTCTCAGTAATAAAAAAAATACTGCTTTCTTGCACATCTCCTACCTTAAATAGTGTCTTTAGGTGCCTGCAATGAGTTTCTCTTTAGGGAAACAAGAGCTCACATCTACCACAAGAAAATTATCTTGTTGACTTGGCTACTTATAGCACCATGGTAAGGAGCCGCCTAATATCTCAGGGACAGCCTCACTCACAATTGAGGGCATACAAATTAAAGCAGTGAGAAGGCGTTTAATATTGATAAATATGTATTTGATTGACAAAAATGTAAGATAGTCAAAATATCCAGAGAATTGGGACTCTGGTGGTGTGAATCATATAGTTACACTTTTTAAAGATTTTTTTTTAAGTTGGACCATTTTTAAAGTCTTTATTGAATTTCTTGCAATGTTGCCTTTGTTTTATGTTTTGATTTTATGGCCAAGAGACATATGGGATCTCAGCTCTCTGACCTGGGATCAAACCTGCACCCCTATATTGGAAGGTGAAGTCTTAACCACTAGACTGCCAGTGAAGCCCCTATAGCTACTTTTTATGGCTTTTTCTTTTTACTAGATTCTGTTAACACTGAAGTGGAGACCACTCCCCAGGACTCAGAAGTTCTGCTTCCTGGTGTCCACCTGTAAGACAGCTCTCACACACACACACACACACACAGAGGGGCTTGTTCAAGAGTATTGGCCAAGGCTTTGTGTTTAATGGTAAAAAAAAAAATAAATTGGGAACAAGCCAAATGTACATGTAAAAATATTGGTGGACCTAGAAGACACACTGTTGGCTTTTTTAAGAGCTGTACATACATGTATTTAGTATAGTGTCATTTATGTTACTATACACTGAATATTATTCTAAATATACTGGAGTGGGACTTCGGTGTGGGGAGAAAGGGAGAAAGTTTTCACTTTATCTATACTGGTTGATATTTTATAAGGAGAATGTATTGTATACCTTATGACATTTACATAATTTTTTAAAGAAAAGAATAATTAGATGCTGTCAGAATCTCTGATTTATTTGGGTCGTTATAAATTCGGTACCTTTATGTAGGTATATGGCCTTGAATTAAAATGATCATTGGTCCGGGGACTTCCCTGGTGGTCCAGTGGCTAAGACCCTGCGCTCCCAATGTCGGGGGCCTGGGGTTGACCCTTGATCAGGGAACTAGATCCCAAGCACAACTAAAAGGCCTGTATGCCACGCTACGATCAGGCACAGCCAAGTAAATAATCCTTTTAAAAAAGAACATTAGTCCTATTTTCTCCTATATTTTTCTATAGTTGCAGTATATCTATCACTGAAGAGTGATTAAAAGTTTGACATAACTTTATATTTAAAATAAAGATTAAAAACAAAAAATAAAAATAAATGTGAAATAAACATAAGACCCCTTTCCACCCTAACATGTTTTTCAGTCTATAAGATGTATGTTACTTAAAGGCTTGAGTATTATTGTCTAGAGAAGCAAATTGACTTATAGTGTAGAACAACAGACTGGTGCATTTTCCTAGTTTTCCAAGACCCTAATGATAGACAGAGGCTGGATGTAGCTTGTGGCATCTTTCATCAACGCCAACCCTTCAGAATAAAAAAGAACACAGCTCATTGCCAGATACATCTGCCAAGTCCCAATTTGTGAGCACAATTCAGCTCATTTGCACGTTTATCTTGATCCTGAGGGTTGCTGTATTAAGAAATAAAAGAACAATGACATTGTCCCTTGTTTGGAAAGAGCTATGCCTTTGGTTGCCATCATCCTTAGCAATAAAAATATCCAGAAATATATTTAAATTGGGTTGAATGCTCTCCTCTGGTGACTTCTTGGGAGGTTCATTCTGAAAGACAGGGTTTTCTCACTGAAATAAGCCACGAATGCCAAAGTTCTATTCTATCTCAATAATTTTGTCAAATAAGCATTCATCATTCAAGAGAAATAGTTCAGTCCTGATTTCATGCATGAGGATTTTCTAGTGCTCATTTCCCTGAGGGCTTGTATTAATCACCCAAAGGATCTCCTATCAATAAAAAGTAGAATAGAGCACTTCCCTGGTGGTCCAGTGGCTAAGACTCCATGCTCCAATGTAGGGGGCCTGGTTCGATCCCTGATCAGGGAACCAGATCCCACATGCTACAACAAAGATCAAAGATCCCACATGTCACAACCAAGATGTGGCACAGCCAAATGAATAAATCAATTAATACTAAAAAAAAAAATAGAATAGACTCCTGTCTGGGATTTAGAGTTAAATATTGAGGACATGGCATGTTTAGGAAGCTCTAATATTTGTACAAAGAAATGATGTAACTCAGGAAAGAACTGACGGGAGTCATCGTCAACAGACTGCTGTTGGATGGGATGCCTACGGCCTGCCCGGGTTCCATTCTTTCTCCTGGTCCAGCTTCCCGATTTCTGAAGCCAAATCCAGCTTCTGTACCCCAAAACTGAATTAACTCTCAGGGACAAAGTTTTGGGTGAAGTAGTAAAGAATAGCTTTATTGCTCTGCCAGGCAAAGGGGACCATAGCAGGCTAACACCCTGGAAACTGTGTCCTGATGTGGAGCGGGTAGTGAGTTTTATAGGAATGGTTCAAAGAGGGTGTGGTCAGTTCACGGACATTCTTCTGATTGGCTGGGGGTAGAAGCCAGGCCCCGCCCCCAAGGCTGCACCTCTGTTTCTCCTTTGTCTCCTCGTCCCTTCCCTTCCCTGACTAACAACTGCTTGAATCTGATCCTTGAAGCTCAAGGAAGGTCATGGAGGCTGAATGAAGCCTGCTTCCTGTAATCAGGCAACAGGGTACCCAGAAAGGCTTCTGCGTCCAGGATCCCCACAGGGTCCTGCTCGGTTTCATTTCCTTTGTGGAAACACCCCACTTCCTCTCTTGGTCCATAAGGTTCAGGTGGGACTCTGTCCGTCATCTGGCTTTGGGAGTGGGCACATGACCAGATCTGGCCATCAGAGAACTGTATACTGCTGGTCATGGAAACTGATTCGGGGATGAGCCCTTGACCCAAGCCAAGCTAACGAGAGACCGGGACGCTTTGCTGGCGCTTCTGGGGACAGGGTGCATGCGCTGTTCTGGTAGAGTGAAGTTCTGGAACTCCAGGTCACCTCCTGCAGGGAGTGCCTGCCTGCAAATAAAGCCAGCACCGAGAGGCGCAGAGCCAAGACACGAGGCAGCGTCCTGATGGCATCTTTGGGACCTGAAGTTGGTCATGTTGGTTTTGTTTGCAATTTGAGTCACTGATAATTGGCAAACAGATTTTGACTGATGAGACCAGGAGTTCAGTGTGTTTTCTGTATTGATGTTGCAAGCCTGACCAGAGGCTGCCTTCCTCAGGTCACCCTGCTTACCTGAGCCCTAATTCTTTGTCTCAAAGTTCAGTGACAATATTATCTTGTCCTTAGAGTCTTCTAGACCTCACCAAGCCTCAGAGAAACTTTCTCATTTGAATTTCTGAGCACTTTTTTTTTAAAGAAGTTTTTTGTTTGTCTAAAAATAGGCAGAGATCACAATCAATAACAACCTCTTTTTGTTTTTCATAATATATTTACACATCCTCTCTCCATATAGATTGTAATGGATCTCAAGCTTAGGAATCACATCAATACCCCTCTCTATCTCAGTGCTCTACGCTCTATGCAGATGCTCTGTAATTGTTTGAGGGTGACATATACAGAGTCACAGCATCTGTGATCCAACTCTGTTGTTCCATCTCAACTATCTTCAGCATGCCTAGCATGTGCACATACCCTCAGCCAAACATACGTGTACACATGTACACAGACCCCTCCAACCAAAGGTGCACATACCATGTACACAAATCCCCCCAAATAAAAATGCATAAACTATATTCACATATTCCCAGCCAAACATGCATATACCATGTACAGAGACCCCAGCCACACATGCATATATATGTACACATACCTGCAAATACACTCACACATGTACATGTGCCCGAAACACACATGTATGCACCATATATATGAACTTTCAACCAAACCCATATACCATGCTCACAGACCCTGCACATATATGTATACTGAATTCACTGATGTAGAGTGATGTGCTTCTTGTGTGTTGCCTTGAAGACCCTATTCGGGAGAGGACAATTCTAGAATTCAGTAATGGCTGGACCTGTCTGGTTCCTCCTCCCCATCTCAGATGGAGCAAAAGGCAGAAGGAGGGGGGGGAACCCCTGTTAAAGAGAAAGAAGAGTCTGAATATTAACAGCCAATCTGTGTGAGGGCCTGCGTTGCTCACCAGCTCCAGTGTGGAAAGGGTGAAATGAATTCCTTCAGCACCCTAAATACTTGTCAGAGCAAACACAGACTCACCCCGCCTGGGCCCTGCTCTAAATTACACGGGACTGTAAGGAGCTGGATCTGGTCTGGGCGGTGAGAATTTTTAATAGCAACGCGCAGAGTGACTCAGGCCGAGTCCCCTCCGGCGCTGGCAACTCTCTGACCTGGATTTCATCATCCACTCGAGGAGCCAGGCTTCACTTCCTTCTCGTCTTCTCTGGCTGAGTGAGCTGAGAAGTTGTTTAAGACCGTTTTACCCTAGGAAAAGATGGGTTGAAACAAAGTTTTAAAGAAAACAGTGGACAAGTGGGAACACTCAGGGCCTGGGAGTCACTGACAGGAAGGGTTTCAGCAGGACTTCCCTGGTGATAGGCTTTTGCCACAGGGGTTCAATCCCTGGTCCGGGACTCAAATCCCACATGCTCATGGACCAGCCAAAAAAAGGAAACAATAAAATCAGTTAATAAAAAATAAAATTAATGAAATAAAAATAAAAAAGGCATGAGCGCCAGGCTTCCAGCATGTTCACGAAGGTCACTCCAGTAGCCAGGTCATCCCTTTGCCTCCCCTCCGCCACCAAATCCCTGATGCTGACACGGAATCGCGGCAGAGACGGATTCCATCTGGGTGGGGACACGTGGGCGAGCCCTCGCCGTGGGACTCGGCTGCCGGCAGGACGCGGTGACAGTTTCATCTTCCTCGGCACCAAGCTGGAGAATGCCAGGCCGCCAGAGCAGCGGGTCCCGTTTCCGAGCCTTAGTTACGGCCCCTGACTCCTCCCGCTGCGTGGCTGGAGGTTTCAGAAAGAGCAAAAGAAAAGGGGACAAGGGGTTTCCGAATCACCATTTCCTTTATTTTCTGCAGATATGAGAAAGTGATCATAGCGAATGAGGGTTTTATCTGTCCGTGCATCTAATCCCTTGACTTCCAGGGAGGGGAGACCGTCCACATTCTCATTTTCAAGGACGTCTTTGCCCCTCGCCTCTGGTGTTCCCTGTTCGCCTGTGTATCCTTTTCTCGCAGGAAAGAAAGTGGTGGCACAAATCTGCCCTCTGCTGGCCGTGAGAAGAATTTAAGGCGTGAAAAAAAAACCCCCAAAAACAACCGTGCCCCAGAGAAATGGGACGATGCAGAGATGACCACATTTTCCAAAGCAGGACGGGGATTTAGATTTTGGCAATAGTGCTCAGACTGAATATTGGAAGGTGTGTCTGCCAAAAGTTGGCTACCTTATCAATGAATATAATGGCTTGGGAGAGAGCAAAAAAGTGTCTTGAGAAGTGGAAAATCACTAGGTGTGAAGCCAGCCATACGTGGCTGTGATGTCATGTGGCCTTTGGTTGCTCAGTCCTCAGCTCTGTCAAACTGGGACTGTAGGACCTACAGAATGAGAGTGTGGTGAGAAGTAAGGCCACTTGGGGACACGTTATTCATGTTATGGTTGCACTTCACAGACTCACCAACATGGCACAGGACTCAGACATCTCCATTCAGCAGCTGAATTGCTTAGATGGAAATTCAGCTGTGCCGCTTACCAGATGTCTGTCCTGGGGTGTGTTTGTCACTGCTCGCTGCCAGTGTCTGCGGAGGCAGATCTGATTTCTGCTGTGGGAGCCTGAGAGCGGATGGTGGTGGTGTAGGGGGCTGGTAGGGATCTTGTGCTCCCCAATTCCAGGCAAGAAGCGCGTGTCCTGGAGGGCCCCTCCCTTCCCAACAGTTCTGCCTGGCCGAAGGCTGGTTCCAGTGTGAAAGATCACACCTGCCTTCTCTTTAGGTTTTTTTGTTTGTTTGTTTTCAAAACAAAAACAAACAACAAAAGAGAGTTGAAAACAAAACTTGACCAGTGGGCAGGCCAGAATTCTGTTTTGGCAAAGGGAAGTTTGTGCCTTTTTCCCAGCTTCCCAATTTTCTCTAGGGGGTCTCCCGACCCAGGGATCAAACCTGGGTTTCTTTTGTCTTCTGCATTGGCAGGCAGGTTCCAAGATCCCCTGGAAAAAGGCATGGCAACCCACTCCAGTATTCTTGCCTTGAGAGTCCCAAGGACAGAGGAGCCTGGCGGGCACCAGTCCATGAGGTTGCCAAAAGTCGGACACGACTGAAGTGACTTAGCACGCATACACATTCACACAAAATAGACACATCCAAGGCTGTGAGGTGAATGAGTGTCGGCATTTGGAGTCCACAAAACCAAAATCCATGTTGAGCAAAGTGCAATCCATATACAATGACTTTTTCGATAACCTGTATGTGTCTGTCCATTGTGAGTGAGCCCCCGCCTGTTTTCCTATGAATATACTTTGAACAGCAGCCATTCTGGTCACATTGCCCAATGTTTAGAGGAAGTGTGGCCCTCTCAAGGTAATTTATTTCACATATTTGTGCTTATTGAGCAGAAGTCTGACTGTGCACTGGGGTGTGCTCAACAGTGCTGCCGATGGCAGAGATGCTGTGCTCCACGGGCTTCCCTGGTGGGTCAAACAGTAAAGAATCTGCCTGCAGTGCTGGAGACCCAGGTTCAGTTCCTGGGCTGGGAAGATCCCCTGGGGGAGGGCATGGCTACCTACCCACTCCAGTATTCTTGCTTGGAGGATTCCGTGGACAGAAGAGCCTGGTGGGCTACAGTCTATGGGGTCACAAAGAGTCAGACATGACTGAGCGGCAAAACAGCAGCTGTGCTCCAAGTAGAGGCTTTACTCTGCCCATCACTGCAATATGCACATAGCTCCGTGGACGTGCGGAGGCCTGTGTCCTGTTCCCCAGAAATCGAAACAGGCTTTGAGCCTGTCCGCCTCCCGTGGCTGCTCCTGGCCCTTGGCATCGGCCCCAGGGGTGTTCACAGTCACTCAGGACAGAAGGCCAAGATGGAACCTCAGCTGAAGCTGGACTGGATCTTCAGGGTCAAGCCCAGACTGGCAGTGGCCCAGACGTTGGCCCTGCCCAGAACTGCCAAGAGGATTTTGCGGCCATCAGCGGCTCAGTGGTAAAGAATCCACCTGCAATGGAGGAGCCGCAGGAGGCGTGGGTTCAATCCCTGGGGAGGGAAGATCCCCTGAGGGAGGGCATGGCGATCCACTCCAGTATTCTTGCCTGGAGAATCCCATGGACAGAGGGACCTGATGGGCTACAGTTCATAGGGTCACAAAGAGTTGGACCGGCCTGAAGTGACTTAGCACACACACACAGTGCCACAGGGCCTACCTCCCTCTGCCGAGGTCCTGCATGTGGCCAGTGTGTAGTGAGAGCGGGCAGGTGTGTGCCTGTAGCCCTCGGATACCTTTCCTGTCACTTTTTATTTTTTAATCCCAAACAACTCATTGAAATGTCTCAAAGCTGATCGAGTTTTGCCCAAATGAACCCTGCTGCTAAGTAGCTTCAGTCGTGTCCAACTCTGTGCGACCCCATCGACTGCAGCCCACCAGGCTCCCCCATCCCTGGGATTCTCCACACTGGAGTGGGTTGCCATTTCCTTCTCCCAAATGAACCCTACCTGAGTTAATTGGTCAAAGCGATGGATTCCGGCCCTCTCAAGACTTTTTCTCCAGTCAGAGTGGGGACCTTCACTCCAGTCCACATGTTTACTGTAGGTTCACAGCAGCATCTGACCCTAAAGGTGTGAGAGGGGTAAAGCACGGGCGGAGCTGGCCTGGACTCCAGTGTCACAGCCCGGCCCCTGCCACTCGGGGCTGCCCTGCACGAGGGGCCGGGAGACCTGAGGGAGCCTGTTCCAGGCGAATGAGGAGAAAGGAGCTGGGGAGGGCTTTGTGCTTCAGTCGGAAGGTTTGCAATTGCTGACACATTCCTGTGTGAGGCATAGCACCGACTGTCAGTTACTGTGAATATGTGTATGTTAAGCAGTAAGATTCAGCTGGTCAGACTTTTCTGGGCAGTCTCGGTGGCACATTTCCTGTGATGTGATTGTTCTGGAGACAGAGTGGCTGTAACCACTGGGAGAAGCTCAAATAAAATCGATCCCCCTCCCAAGAAACTATTAAAAGAATAATATAAACCCCAACTAGGAGACTTAAGTAAAAATAAAATTAGAACTTAATTAAACAGGGAAAAACCAAAAGCTGACAAAAAAAAAAAAAAAGGAATAACAGGTATGTAAAACTCTGAAAACCTTGGGAAAGCAGAGAAAAATTATAAATACACACATTGGAAATTATTTTTAAAACTGTAAAGCCATGTATATCCGAATATAAAGTGGCTATGATAAAAGAATGCTGAAAGAAATGGTAATTTCTAGTAAAACATCACTAACATTAACCCAAAGAGAGGTATTTAAATGGTAGCTGTATTTCTAAAAGTCAATTTAGAAATTTACCAATTTAATTTTACCAAGTCAGTTTGCCAATTTTGAAGCAATTGCTAAAAGAATAATATACTACCGTGCTGTTTGATAAACAACCAGTGCCTCCCAGATAGCTTCAATTGCCATAGCCTCTCTACCAGGGACCCTGGCAACCCCTGCCCCTCAACAGTCCAACTGTCTAAGGGTTAATGCCCAGTACCGTGGCAGGCCACCAGCTCTAAAGTTAGAATCCATTTTGTGAGTCAGATCTACCTTACCATATAACACCAGCTTTATGAGACTGCCCTCTTTTCAAGTCTGAGCCTAGAAGCTAATTGTATTTTACATATAAATACAAAAGTAGCATGACTTAAATAATAACTGACTTTTAGAAATACAACTACCATTTAAATAAAGGGAAGATCATATTTTTTTTGGATCAAAATGTTACTACTGCTATTGCTGCTAAGTCACTTCAGTCGTGTCCGACTCTGTGCGACCCCATAGACGGCAGCCCACCAGGCTCTCCCGTCCCTGGGATTCTCCAGGCAAGAACACTGGAGTGGGTTGCCATTTCCTTCTCCAATGCATGAAAGTGAAAAGTGAAAGTGAAGTCGCTCAATCGTGTCAGACCCTCAGCGATCCCATGGACTGCAGCCTACCAGGTGGATTTTCCAGGCAGGAGTACTGGAGTGGGGTGCCATTGCCTTCTCCCCAAAATGTTACTAAGAGTTGTTTTACATTTAGACCTGGTGGTATTTGAATTACCAGCCTAGGTCTATTAGTCAACATCTGTTACAGTCACAATCATGATGTTTCTACATACAAATATTTGACTATTCATGTTTTCTAGTACAGTTGTGCCCAAGTATTGGGTTGCCCAAAGGTTCTTTTTTTTTTTTCTTCATAAAATGGCTCTTGTAGCACTTAGTTATCTTTAGCTTCATTTGAAACAATTCTGTTAGATTGTATGTGACAGCATTTAAAAAAAAAGACATCAAAATTGGTGAATTTTTGTGTAGCCATTTTAATATTGAGGATGGAAGAAAAAGCAACATTTTGCCATATTATACTTTATTATTTTAAGAAATGTAAAAACAAAAGTGAAACACAGAAGGACCCATGCAGTGTGTGGGAAAGTGCTGTAAGAAATCAAACATATCAAGAGTGCTTTGTGAAGTTTCACGCTGCGTGTTTCTCTCTGGACAGTTAGACTGGTAGAAGCTGATAGGAAACAAATTGAAACAGTCATTGAGAACAAACAGCATTATACCACGGGGAGACAGCCGACATAGTTATTGTTCAGTTGCTAAGTCATGTCTGACTCGTATCCCCATGGACTGAAGCACGCCAGGCTTCCCTGTCCTTCACTATTTCCCAGAGTTTGCTCAAATTCATGTCCAATGAGTCAGCGATGCTATCCAACCATCTCATCCTCTATTGCCCACTTCTCTATTGCCCTCAGTCTTTCCCAGAATCAGGGTCTTTTCCAGTGAATCAGCTCTTCACATCAGGTGGCCAAAGTATTGGAGCTTCAGCTTCAGCATCAGTCTTGCCAACAAAGAGTCAGGGTTGATTTCCTTTAGAACTGACTTGTTTGATCTCCTTTCTGTCTGAGATACTCTCAAAAGTCTTCTCCAGCACCACAGTTTCAAAGCATCAACTCTTCGGCACTCAGTCTTCTTTGTGGTCCAATTCTCACATCTGTGCATAACTACTGGAAAAACCAGAGCTTTGACTAGATGGACCTTTGTCGGCAAAGTAATGTCTCTGCTTTTTAATATGCTGTCTAGGTTGGTCATAGCTTTTCTTCCCAGGAGCAAGCATCTTCTAATTTCATGGCTGCAGTCACCATCTGCAGTGATTTTGGAGCCTAAAAAAATAAAGTCTGGCACTGTTTCCATTGTTTCCCCATCTATTTGCCATGAAGTGATGGGACCAGATGCCATGATCTTCGTTTTTTGAACGCTGATTTGTAAGCCAGATTTTTCACTCTCTTCTTTCATTTTCATCAAGAGGCTGTTTAGTTCCTCTTCACTTTCTGCCATTAGGGTGGTGTCATCTGCATATCTGAGATTATTGATATTTCTCCCGGCAATCTTTATTCCAACTTGAGCTTCAACCAGCCTGGAATTTTGCATAATGTACTCTGCATCTAAGTTAAATAAGCAGGGTAACAATATATAAACCCTTGACTTACTCCTTTTCCAATTTTGAATCTGTTTGTTTCCATGTCCAGTTCTAACTGTTGCTTCTTCACCTGCATACAGGTCAAGATTATATCCTTTGCACCCCAAGATGGAGAAGGCTGTATGTCTTCTATATGTCTGTATGTCTCTATACAGTCAGCAAAAATAAGACCGGGAGCTGACTGTGGCTCAGATTATGAACTCCTGATTGCAAAATTCAGACTTAAGTTGAGGAAAGTAGGGAAAACCACTAGGCCATTCAGGTATGACCTAAATCAAATCCCTTATAATTATACAGTGGAAGTGACAAATAGATTGAAGGGATTAGATCTGATAAACAGAGTGCCTGAAGAACTATGGATGGAGGTTTGTAAGATTGTATAGGAGGCAGTGATCAAAACCATACCAAATAAAAAAGTGCCAAAAGGGAAAATGTTTATCTGAGGAGGTCTTACAAATAGCTGAGAAAAGAAGAGAAGCGAAAGGCAAAGGAGGAAAGGAAAGGTATACCCATCTGAATGCAGAGTTCCAAAGAATAGCAAGGGGGCTTTAGGAAACATTAATATGAGCAAAGCTAGTGGAGGTAATGGAATTTCAAATCCTAAACGATGATGCTACTAAAGTGCTGCACTTAATATGTCAGCAAATTTGGAAAATTCAGCAGTGGCCACAGGACTGGAAAAAGTCAGTTTTCATTCCAATCCCGAAGAAAGGCAATGCCAAAGAATGCTCAAATTACTACACAATTGTACTCATCTCACATGCTAGCAAATAATGCTCAAAAGTCTCCAAGCCAAGCTTCAACAGTACTTGAACTGTGAAATTCCAGATGTTCAAGCTGGATTTAGAAAAGGTAGAGGAACCAGGTATCAGATTGCCAACATCTGTTTGATCATAGAAAGAGCAAGGAAAATCCAGGAAAACATCTACTCCTGCTTCATCGACTAGGCTAAAGCCTTTGACTGTGTGGATCACAACAAACTGTGGACAATTCTTAAACTTACATACTGAAAATATCCAAATCAATAGTTGAAAAATCAATTGCACCAGCTTGATTATGTTAATTACTTTGGTGTTTAGGTTCCACATAAGTTAAGTGATAAAAACCTTGACCATATTTCCACATGCAATTCTCTGATGAAATGTAAGGTAAATGTTCCATTTTTTAAAACAAATTGTGATGAGTGATGAAACAGAAGAGATTGTGGGGCAAGCAAAATGAACAACTGCCAACCACACTAAAGGCTGAAGCTTATCCAAAGAAGATGATATTGTGTATATGGCAGGATTGGAAGGGAATCTTTTATTATGAACTCCTTCTGAAAAACCAAACAGTTAATTCCAACAAGTACTGCTCCCAATTAAACCAACTGAAAGTAGCTCTTGATGAAAAACATTTAGAATTAGTCAGCAGAAAATGTATAATCTCTCATTAAGATACCATAAGACTGTATGTTTGTTTCCTTGGTGACCAGGCAAAAGCTGTTACAGCTTGGCTGGGAAGTTCTGATTCATTGGCTACATTCACCATACATTGTATCTTTGGATGTCCATTTATTTCACTGTTTAAAAAATTGTCTTAATGGAAAATATTTCAATTCCCTGGGAGACTTTAAAAGGCACCTGGAATGTTTTTTGCTCAAAAAGATAAAAAGTTTTGGGAAGATAGAATTATGAAGTTGCCTGAAAAATGGCAGAAGGGAGTGGAATAAAAGGGTGAATATATTGTTCAATAAAGTTCTTGGTGAAAATGAAAAATGTGTCTTCACTTAAGAACAAAAGGAAATTTTTGGCTCACTCAATACTTTCTTATAGAAATTCACAGCATCTTATTATTAATCGCTTTTCCAGTATCCCCTTTGTATTTCAGTTGATCATATTCACTTTATAAAGTTGTGAATATAGGCAATTTTAAAATTTATGAATCTCAATTTAGAATAATAAAAGAGGTGCTAATGAAACTGAGTTGTGTCCCCCAAAATTAATATGTTAAATGTCTAACCCCCAATGTGATAGTATTTGTAGATGGAGTATTTGGGAGGTGATTAGGATTCAACAAGTTCATGAGGATGGGGTCCTCCTGGGGAGGATTAGTGCCCTTGGAAGAAGAGGCCCCCGAGGCATCAGCCTGCTCTCTCCCTGCTCACAGGCTCTAAGGTAAGGCGGTGTGTGCTCACAGCTCCCTACAAACCAAGGGAAGAGGCCTTGTGGTGTCCACCCTGCCAGTACCTTGGTCTCAGACATCTCAGCCTCCAGAGATCTGAGAAAATAAAGCTCTGCTGATTAAGCTGAAAGTTTCTGGTGTTTCATTATGGTAGTATGACCGGACTAGTAGAAGGGATGTTGCAAAACATATTTTATAAAAGGAGAGAGAGCAATAGGATTAATAGGATTAGGACCCTGATTTTGCTCCCATAAGATGCCCATCTGAGGATCAATTTTTCACTACTGAAACCTGATATTTGTTCTCCCCTTGTAGCAGCATCCAAACTTTCCCAGCTGTATTATCTGTCTCTTATCATGTCTTACCTGGATTACTTGACCTTCCCATCAGGAAGGTGAAGTTGAGCTACAGCCTCTCATTGGCCTAACATTACCAAGTGTGGGTGAGAGACTGAAGTCCAGCAAGTTGGAATTGCCTTTCCTCAACTTAGAATCTTGAAAAGATGGGTATATTAGTGGAAGAAAATACCCGGTGGTGCCCTAGTGGCATGCCTAGCTCTTCAGCCTTTGTCAGCACCCTTTCAATAAATTCTCCCTGTGGTTTAAAGAAACATTGTGTTAGAGATCTTAACTGAAGCAGTAAGGAGAGGGAACACAATAAACGTTACTGTATAAGAGAAATAAAGACACAAGATATCCTTTATTTGTTGATGGCACGCATGACTGACTATCTACAAACCCTAAGAAGCTATTCAGTGCAAACTAGAGAGTTTGGTAAGAGAGCTACTTTTAAAAATATCAGGAATAAATTTTAAAATGAAAATCTCCTTATGCATAATTGTCGAAGCAGTCTGAGTGGGCTGGAAAAGAATTTCCAGACACACAAATTTCAGAAGGGGGAGAATTTATTAATAGCAAAAAGCAGAGATGATGAGGGTGCTGTGAGCACAGTGGGCCAAACCCCTAACAGGCCAGGGAAGGTCGACAGGATGTTGTTAGAACAGTGGGCTGGCTCTAGGCAGAGCTGTTGCTTTTCATGGGTTAGTAGTCAATTTTTATAGTCTCAAGACCAAAACAACAACAACAAAAAATCCCTGCTGGAAGTTTGGCTTTCGGTAATTGGTTAGGGCTCAATAGGGTGACTATCTGTTAGGGCTCAATAGGGTGACTATCTGGGTGGACATTTTTGCCTAATTTGGGGTCAGGAAGCCTGTTGGTGATGGGCAGGGAGGCTTTTGACAATGGTTTCAAAGGGGCTCAGTCAGATTAGGAGGTGACCTTGGTTCTGGGCTCCGCTTCTGTGGCCTTGGGGCAGGACTCCACAATAATAAACCTTTATAATACGGAAACAAATTTAGCAACAACAGATTAGGATCCATATAAGAAAAGCATAAAAGATTATTAAAAGATATAAAATAAGACCTGTTCATCCTGGGAAGGGTTAATAACACAAAAAAGCAATTTAACTCAAATTAATAAAATTTAAAAATCGTGACCTGTTTTTTTTTTTTTTTTTTTTGAAGTAGAATAAGGAGAAAAGTACAAAAGTATTTAAAGATCAACACTTCTCTCCAAATGTGGAAAAACATTATTTGGGAGTAGAATGGGGAAGGAAAATATTAAAATATCAGAAAGTTACAGAGATCAAAACATTTACTCCAGGGAGAGATTTTAAACACCAATATACAAACAATACAAATGTTGGAAAGGAATTTAACAGACCATTTGAGTGATAACACCTTTTAAAACAATGCAGGAAACACAAAAGTTCAAAGAGAAAATGATAGACATAACGTTAATAAACAAAAGTTAAGTATTTCTATACAAATATCCTAAAAAATACATCACAAAATAAAAATAATAGGCTATTCCCATTCATGATAAAACTGGACTGAGTAATTAATCTGCAAAAGAATATCTCCAGAAACTGACAGAAACATTGAGATACCACTGCACACACACCAGGATGGCAAAAATTAAATATCAGGTGTAAGTGGATCAAGTAGAATATCCATACACTGCTGGTGGGATTGAAAATGGCTTCATCCAGACTGAGACACTGCTTGGCAATACCTGCTAAAGAGGAATATGTGATATAGGACTTCTACTCTGGTGTATTCTGAGGAGAAATACATACACATGTTTCTCAAAAGGCATGTACTAATTGAACATAGCAGTTCTATTTGTAATAGCTCCAAACTGGAAGCTACCAATATAGATGGCAGCTGTTGGATTCAGCAACCCCCCTTCTGACTGCATATCCAAGGGAAATGAAAACAAATTATCGAAGAGATGTCTGTACTCCTATGTTTATGCACCATTCACAATAGGCAAGCTATGCAAACAACCTAAGTGCCCATCAACGGATGAATGTTTTATATACACACACAGTGGAACACTATTCAACCATGAGAAAAAATAAAATTCTGCCATTTGCAACAACATGGATAGAACTTGAAGATACTATACTAAGTGAAATAACTCAGAGAAAGGCAAATGCTGTATGATCGATCCCTTAGAGGTGATAGCTAAGAAAAAAATCCCTGAATTCATAAAAGCGTAAGAAGGTGATTAAGAGCAGTTGGTGGGTAGGGGAATGGTAAAGATATTGTTTAAAGTTACATACTTGCAACTAGTAGATAAATAAGAGCTCTAATACACAGTGCAGTGATTATAGACAACATCGCTGTGTTATAAACTTTAAGCTTGCTGAGACGAGATCTCATCTGTTCCCAACACTAAAAGAAATGATTGTGTGAGGTGAAAAAGTTGTTACCAAATGCTATGATGGTAATCAGACTGCAATATAGATGGGTCCAATCAATACGGAGAACAACTTATACAATCTGTATGTCAAATACATCTCAATTTTTAAAATTTGATCATATGACCAGGGAAAAATTAATCTATCTAAACTTCAGTTTCTTCTTTCACAAAATGGAGCTAATGGTGGAGTTATGACAGCATAGGCACCATATAATAATGCCCTACTTTTTAATCCAATTTGACAGTCCTTGAATTTTAATTGGAGTGGTTAACAACTTAATGTTACTATTGATATTGTTGGGTTAAAATCTACCAGTTGTTATTTACTTCCTGTTTTTTCAATCTGCTCTTTGTTTCATTTTCCTTCTTTTTGTGCCTACTTTGGGTTAATTTGGGATTTTTAAAAAGTCGATTTATCTCCTTCGTAGACTTATTGGTTGCACTTCTTTATTGTGTTATTTTGATAGTTGTTTTAAGCTTTCTAGAAACATCTGTAACTTACCACAGTTTATCTTGAGGGATACTACATCACTTGACGTACACTATAAGGACTCATAATAAAGAGGGACTCTATGGTCCTTGCCTCCCATGTCCTCGGCCTGCCTGTTGTTGGTAGAAAAACTTTAGCCCAAGAATAAGTTTAATCAGAGAAGTGAGAAAATGCAGAAGCAAAAGGCAGCAGTCAAAGAAGACCAAACAATAATAGTTTGGGCAGTAAGCGAAACCAAAGGCTTTCAGTCCCTCCTCAAAGGGCTGTTGACAGTATTTTCAGCCCTCTCCTGTGAGCTGTCTTGTAGAGCCTGAAACTCCCACCAGGTGGAAGAAGTTAGCTACCTGATGAACAGACTAACCAGGCCATGAGTGGCCACAACTCCAAAAACTGGCCGCAGAGAAGTGAGAACAAACCAACTCTGGAACTGATGATTAACTGTACTTTAAACAATCGAGATGATGCTGGTCAGACCACAGATGACCAATTTCAAGGTGACTGTCAGAGCTGACTGTGCTGTTTCTGCATGTAGCCCCTCCCTCGTCTATAAAAGCTCTTGCCCATTGATAGTCAGTGGGGGGAGCTGGCCTCTGGACAAGCATCTGAGCTCCTCCCACCCATTGCCAGCATCCAAAATCAGGCAAACTTTCACTTCCACCAACCCGGTTTCTTTATTGGCTTTTGAGTTGCAAGCATCCAGATCCCACTTTCAGTTACAATAATATTATATTTCCATTTCTCTACTCCCAGCCTTTGTGCTATTATCATATATTACAATTCTGTGTATGTTATAAGCATCATGTATTTTGCTGTTTTCACTTTAAACAGTTAATTTTCTTTTAAGGAGATTTTGAAAATGAGAAAACTAGTATTTTATATTAACTCATGTGGTTCTAGGGCTCTTCATTCCTTATGTGGATCCCAGATTTCCACCTGGCATCATTTTACTTAGCCTGAAGCATTTCTTTTAACATTTCTTGTAGTGCAAGTCTGCTGATTATAAATTCTGTCAGTTTTCATATGTCTGAAAAAGTCTTTATGTCACCTTCATTGTTTAAAGAGGTTTTCCTTGGGTGTAGACATCTAGATGGAGGGTTTTATTCTTTCAGGACTTTAAAGATGTTCCACTGTCATCTAGCCTAACTTATGTTCTGCTGTCATTCTGGCCTTTTTTTTGTATGCAATATACCTTTTTTTCCCCTGGGTGCTTTTACGTTTTCCTCTTTATCACTGGTTTTAAGCAATTTGATTAATATGAGCCTTGGTATGGTTTCCTTCATATTTCTTGTGATTGTCTTCACTGAGCTCTGTGTGTGTGTGCATGTGTTTTCGTTTAGTTGCTCAGTCGTGTCCGACTCTGCGTCCCCATGGACCATAGCCCACCAGGCTCCTCTGTCCATGGGATTCTCCAGGCAAGAATACTGGAGTGGATTGCTATTTCCTTCTCTAGGGGATCTTCTGAGAATGGGGAAGGAAAATATTAAAATATCAGAAAGTTACAGAGATCAAAACATTTACTCCAGGGAGAGATTTTAAACACCAATATACAAACAATACAAATGTTGGAAAGGAATTTAACAGACCATTTGAGTGATAACACCTTTTAAAACAATGCAGGAAACACAAAAGTTCAAAGAGAAAATGATAGACATAACGTTAATAAACAAAAGTTAAGTATTTCTATACAAATATCCTAAAAAATACATCACAAAATAAAAATAATAGGCTATTCCCATTCATGATAAAACTGGACTGAGTAATTAATCTGCAAAAGAATATCTCCAGAAACTGACAGAAACATTGAGATACCACTGCACACACACCAGGATGGCAAAAATTAAATATCAGGTGTAAGTGGATCAAGTAGAATATCCATACACTGCTGGTGGGATTGAAAATGGCTTCATCCAGACTGAGACACTGCTTGGCAATACCTGCTAAAGAGGAATATGTGATATAGGACTTCTACTCTGGTGTATTCTGAGGAGAAATACATACACATGTTTCTCAAAAGGCATGTACTAATTGAACATAGTAGTTCTATTTGTAATAGCTCCAAACTGGAAGCTACCAATATAGATGGCAGCTGTTGGATTCAGCAACCCCCCTTCTGACTGCATATCCAAGGGAAATGAAAACAAATTATCGAAGAGATGTCTGTACTCCTATGTTTATGCACCATTCACAATAGGCAAGCTATGCAAACAACCTAAGTGCCCATCAACGGATGAATGTTTTATATACACACACAGTGGAACACTATTCAACCATGAGAAAAAATAAAATTCTGCCATTTGCAACAACATGGATAGAACTTGAAGATACTATACTAAGTGAAATAACTCAGAGAAAGGCAAATGCTGTATGATCGATCCCTTAGAGGTGATAGCTAAGAAAAAAATCCCTGAATTCATAAAAGCGTAAGAAGGTGATTAAGAGCAGTTGGTGGGTAGGGGAATGGTAAAGATATTGTTTAAAGTTACATACTTGCAACTAGTAGATAAATAAGAGCTCTAATACACAGTGCAGTGATTATAGACAACATCGCTGTGTTATAAACTTTAAGCTTGCTGAGATGAGATCTCATCTGTTCCCAACACTAAAAGAAATGATTGTGTGAGGTGACAAAGTTGTTACCAAATGCTATGATGGTAATCAGACTGCAATATAGATGGGTCCAATCAATACGGAGAACAACTTATACAATCTGTATGTCAAATACATCTCAATTTTTAAAATTTGATCATATGACCAGGGAAAAATTAATCTATCTAAACTTCAGTTTCTTCTTTCACAAAATGGAGCTAATGGTGGAGTTATGAGGCTAATTGATAAAAGACAAAGTTTGCAGAACTATTTCTATTACACAGTACGTGCTCAGTAAACAATTGTAACATTAGGAGGAGTTAGGAAGAGGAGGGGACATAGAAGTAGTAGTCATACTACCAGTATTAAGGAGGAAAAAGAAACTTACATGTAGCATCAATTTTTATCTATTAGATTGACACAAATGTAAAAGTCTGATGACACCAGCGTGTGCAGAAATGGGTGTTCATATGTGTCTGGTGGAGGTGAGAATTGCTCCCTCTCTTGAGAAAATAAGTATATGCATTACAATTGCAATAAACTTTTGACCTAACAATCCCATGTTGGAAATACATGTTTTAAGAATAATCAATGTTTTTTTGCTAATTTGGGGAGGGAAATTAATATAAAAAGAAAACATTAAAGCACACCAATGTTGAAATACTCTTAAAAAGAAACTTAGCAAATGTGGTTACGAATGTTAAGGTACTGCCCGCCTCCTGCTTTGGGGTTCGGTATAAGCTCTAACACACAGAAGGCCGGCTGCATCTCCGGTTGAATTTCTCATCTTGGTCCTACTGTTTCTTTCACTTCCTCCGCTGGGCCCTGTGATCCAACATCCTCAGGCTTTGGGAGCACGCTCTTTCTGTTCAGGGAAAGATCAGGAACAAACACTCCTACAGCTCCTCATGTGATTTCTTTGGGCTTAATTCATCTCACATCATTTTACACATCTATCTATTTTGGCTGTGGGTCTTCACTGCGGTTCGCGGGCGTTCTCTAGCTGTAGCACGTGGTCTTAGCTGCCACTCAGAATACATGTTTTAAGAATAATCAATGCTTTTTTGCTAATTTGGGGAGGGAAATTAATATAAAAAGAAAAGATTAAACACTTCCCTGGTGGCTCAGATGGTAAAGCATCTGTCTACAACGCGGGAGACCCGGGTTCGATCCCTGGATTGGGAAGATCCCGTGGAGAAGGAAATGGCAATCCACTCCAGGACTATTGCCTGGAAAATCCCATGGACAGAGGCGCCTGGTAGGCTACTGCCCATGGGGTCGCAAAGAGTCGGACACGACTGAGCAACTTCACTTCACTTCACTTCAATGTTGAAATACTCTTAAAAAGAAACTTAGCAAATGTGGTTACGAATGTTAAGGTACTGCCCGCCTCCTGCTTTGGGGTTCGGTATAAGCTCTAACACACAGAAGGCCGGCTGCATCTCTGGTTGAATTTCTCATCTTGGTCCTACTGTTTCTTTCACTTCCTCTGCTGGGCCCTGTGATCCAACATCCTCAGGCTTTGGGAGCACGCTCTTTCTGCTCATGGAAAGATCAGGAACAAACACTCCTACAGCTCCTCACGTGATTTCTTTGGGCTTAATTCATCTCACATCATTTTACACATCTATTTTGGCTGTGGGTCTTCACTGCGGTTCGCGGGCGTTCTCTAGCTGTAGCACGTGGTCTTAGCTGCCACTCAGAGTGTGGGACCTTCGTGATGGAACTCATGCCCCCTGCTTTTCTTTTTTCTCTTCCATTTCAAGATGGCTAACACTTTTTGCCAAGAATAAATGTTGTATTTTGTCAGCTGATCTTTCTGCATGTATTGAGATAGCTTCCCTGGTGGCTCAGAGGTTAAAGCATCTGCCTGCAGTGCAGAAGACCTGAGTTTGAACCCTGGGTTGGGAAGATCCCCTGGAGAAGGAAATGGTAACCCACTCCAGTATTCTTGCCTGGAGAATCCCATGGACAGAGGAGCCTGGCAGGCTACAGTCCACGGGGTCGCAAAGGGTCAGACATGACTGAGCGACTTCACTTCACTTCTATTGAGACAAATGGTTTTTCATTTTTAGTCTGTAAGCATGATGAATTATATTGATTGATTTTTAATGTTACATGAACCCCAGATAAATCATTTTTATTAGATACATAAACACAGGATTATTATGACCTATTGATAAATTTATCCTGATATCATTATTAAATGACCTGTTCTCCTTTACTGTAAAATTTGCTTTGCTATTCATATATCCACTCTAACTTTCTTTTGATTAGTGTTAGCATGCTGTATCTTTAAAAATCTTTTAAATTTTAACTATATATGTCTTTATATTTAAAATGGGTTTCTTATAGGTACCATTCGGAGAAGGCAATAGCAAGCCACTCCAGTACTCTTGCCTAGAAAATCCCATGGATGGAGGAGCCTGGTAGGCTGCAGTCCATGGGGTCGCTAGGAGTCGGTCGCGAGTGAGCGACTTCACTTTCACTTTTCGCTTTCACACAATGGAGAAGGAAATGGCAACCCACTCCAGTGTTCTTGCCTGGAGAATCCCAGGGACGGGGGAGCCTGTTGGGCTGCCGTCTATGGGGTCGCACAGAGTCGGACACGACTGAAGCGACTTAGCAGCAGCAGCAGCAGCAGAGGTACCATTGGAGAAGGCAATGGCAACCACTCCAGTGTTCTTGCCTGGAGAATCCCAGGGACGGGAGAGCCTGGTGGGCTGCCGTCTATGCGGTCGCACAGAGTCGGACACGCCTGAAGTGACTTAGCAGTACCAGCATAGGCACCATATAATAATGCCCTACTTTTTAATCCAATTTGACAGTCCTTGAATTTTAATTGGAGTGGTTAACAACTTAATGTTACTATTGATATTGTTGGGTTAAAATCTACCAGTTGTTATTTACTTCCTGTTTTTTCAATCTGCTCTTTGTTTCATTTTCCTTCTTTTTGTGCCTACTTTGGGTTAATTTGGGATTTTTAAAAAGTCGATTTATCTCCTTCGTAGACTTATTGGTTGCACTTCTTTATTGTGTTATTTTGATAGTTGTTTTAAGCTTTCTAGAAACATCTGTAACTTACCACAGTTTATCTTGAGGGATACTACATCACTTGACGTACACTATAAGGACTCATAATAAAGAGGGACTCTATGGTCCTTGCCTCCCATGTCCTCGGCCTGCCTGTTGTTGGTAGAAAAACTTTAGCCCAAGAATAAGTTTAATCAGAGAAGTGAGAAAATGCAGAAGCAAAAGGCAGCAGTCAAAGAAGACCAAACAATAATAGTTTGGGCAGTAAGCGAAACCAAAGGCTTTCAGTCCCTCCTCAAAGAGCTGTTGACAGTATTTTCAGCCCTCTCCTGTGAGCTGTCTTGTAGAGCCTGAAACTCCCACCAGGTGGAAGAAGTTAGCTACCTGATGAACAGACTAACCAGGCCATGAGTGGCCACAACTCCAAAAACTGGCCGCAGAGAAGTGAGAACAAACCAACTCTGGAACTGATGATTAACTGTACTTTAAACAATCGAGATGATGCTGGTCAGACCACAGATGACCAATTTCAAGGTGACTGTCAGAGCTGACTGTGCTGTTTCTGCATGTAGCCCCTCCCTCGTCTATAAAAGCTCTTGCCCATTGATAGTCAGTGCGGGGAGCTGGCCTCTGGACAAGCATCTGAGCTCCTCCCACCCATTGCCAGCATCCAAAATCAGGCAAACTTTCACTTCCACCAACCTGGTTTCTTTATTGGCTTTTGAGTTGCAAGCATCCAGATCCCACTTTCAGTTACAATAATATTATATTTCCATTTCTCTACTCCCAGCCTTTGTGCTATTATCATATATTACAATTCTGTGTATGTTATAAGCATCATGTATTTTGCTGTTTTCACTTTAAACAGTTAATTTTCTTTTAAGGAGATTTTGAAAATGAGAAAACTAGTATTTTATATTAACTCATGTGGTTCTAGGGCTCTTCATTCCTTATGTGGATCCCAGATTTCCACCTGGCATCATTTTACTTAGCCTGAAGCATTTCTTTTAACATTTCTTGTAGTGCAAGTCTGCTGATTATAAATTCTGTCAGTTTTCATATGTCTGAAAAAGTCTTTATGTCACCTTCATTGTTTAAAGAGGTTTTCCTTGGGTGTAGACATCTAGATGGAGGGTTTTATTCTTTCAGGACTTTAAAGATGTTCCACTGTCATCTAGCCTAACTTATGTTCTGCTGTCATTCTGGCCTTTTTTTTGTATGCAATATACCTTTTTTTCCCCTGGGTGCTTTTACGTTTTCCTCTTTATCACTGGTTTTAAGCAATTTGATTAATATGAGCCTTGGTATGGTTTCCTTCATATTTCTTGTGATTGTCTTCACTGAGCTCTGTGTGTGTGTGCATGTGTTTTCGTTTAGTTGCTCAGTCGTGTCCGACTCTGCGTCCCCATGGACCATAGCCCACCAGGCTCCTCTGTCCATGGGATTCTCCAGGCAAGAATACTGGAGTGGATTGCTATTTCCTTCTCTAGGGGATCTTCTGGATCCAGGGATTGAACCTGCATCTCTGTGTTCCCTGCATTGGCAGGCAGATTCTTTACCACTGTGCCACCCAGGAAGCTACTTATTATTGTTTTCTGTTAACTCTGCCCCCTGGGTCATTTTTGGTTTGGTTTGGATTGTGTTTTTCTCCTTCTTGTGGGTCATATTTTCCTGCTTTTTTATCCGGTGTTTTTTACTGGATGCCATAAATTTTCAATATTTTCTTCGTATGAGCTTGCAGATATTTTATAACTATAAACATAGTTAAGCTTCCCTGGTGGCTCAGAGGTTAAAGCATCTGCCTGGAATGCTGGAGACCCAGGTTCGATCCCTGGCTCGGGAAGATCCCCTGGAGAAGGAAATGGCAACCCACTCCAGTACTCTTGCCTGGAGAATCCCATGGAGGGAGGAGCCTGGTAGGCTACAGTCCAAGGGGTCGCAAAGAGTCGGACACGACTGAGCAACTTCACTTCACTTCACAAGCTTTCTTCTAGGCAAAGAAGACATCCAATTGTTAGAAGCCAGGGTGGTGCCAAATATCCTACAATGCAGTTCTCCACCCTCAGAAAAAGAACTATCTGTCCTCAAATGTCATCAGTGTTGAGATTGACAAAACCAACTTTGGTCTTTGGGGTGTTATCCTTCTGGACTTTGGAGAGCTTCTTCATGTGCATGTTCTGCTCAGCGCTCAGAGCATCAGGGAACCCTGCTTGATTCTCTGGCATGTCTCTGCACACACCCTACTCACGGAACTCTGCCCTGAGAACGCTGGTTATCTTAGCTTTTTCCCCTCACAAATCTGCATCCTCAACCAAGAAGACTGCTGGGTTTAGTCTGGGTCCCCAGCCTCATTCTGAATGCAGGCGGGACACTCTCTAGGCAGCAGCTAGAGCAACCTGAGGGTTCTTCTCATTTCTTTCTCTCTCTTAATGGATTGCTATTCTACAGATATGCAGTGTCCTGGAAGACATTTTTTCTTATATACTTTTCTGATTTTTATTTTAAAATAAAAATTTTTCCAGGCAGAAAGATAAGCCATATCCTTGCTACTCCATCTTGTCTTGGAGCAAAAGTCCTGCTTTTGACATTTTTGAGATCCAGTTAGAATTAAATCATTGATCAAAGTGATGTGAAAGTCGCTTAGTCATGTCTGACTCTGCGAGTCCATGGACTATACAGTCCACGGAATTCTCCAGGCCAGAATACTGGAGTGGGTAGCCTATCCCTTCTCCAGGGGATCTTCCTGACCCAGGAATTGAACTGGGGTCTCCTGCGTTGCAGGCGGATTCTTTACCAACTGAACTATCAGGAAAACCCAAGCTAGCAGTCCACAGCTAAATCTTTCTCAGAAGTGTTTTTGTTGTTTGTTTCTTTCAAATAAGTTATCCATATTGAAAATGATGAAGTTTTCATATAGTAATCCATATTTCCTCTTGACCTGCCTCTTGAGAAACCTGTATGCAGGTCAGGGAGCAACAGTTAGAACTGGACATGGAACA
>SJYT01056837.1:0-25871 GCA_006410635.1 Cephalophus harveyi
ACTCCTTTTCCTATTTGGAACCAGTCTGTTGTTCCATGTCCAGTTCTAACTGTTGCTTCCTGACCTGCAGACAGAAAGACTGAAAACTTGGCAGAACAGAAATCTCCACAGGAACTATACTGGTTTAGAAAAACGTAACTGTGGTTGACTAAGAGCTGGAGGTTCAGTGTGGGCAAGTCTGAGTGTTAAAAATTCCAGGGGCAGGGTACAGTCTTAGGGAGGTCCTGCACTTTTATGAGTTTTACCTTCAGGGGTCCTACAGGTTCTCACAGAGAAATCAACAGAGAAAAATAAACATATGCTTCCAGCAGGAGAAAAGTAGCCATTTTAAAACACACCCAGAATATCCTAATCTTCTTAACAAGGACTGCCCTCAAAATAAACTATTTTACCAGAGCCTAACTGACCTTGGCAAAGGAAAAAACCAACTCCAGCCACCTCGGGCTTCTGAGTGAGAGAAAAGAAACACCCAACTTTACAACCACATCAGTAGAGCTCCTGTATAATAATGGGGGGATGCAATTGAGAGAAATATGTATCTTGAACTTTATTCAAGAAGACTCTTGGAAAACACAACAGAGGGGCCAAAAAAAAAAAAAAAAGAGTGGGGGAAGGACATCAGAGGAAACTCTACTTCCAATACCTGCAGCGACAACAAACAGCCTAAACTCTAGCCTGAATATTCATTGGAAGGACTGGTGCTGAAGCTCCAATACTTCGTCCACCTGATGCAAAGAACTGACTCATTGGAAGAGACCCTGATGCTAGCAAAGACTGAAGGCAAGAGGAGAACAGGCTGATAGAGGATGAGATAATTGGATGGCATCACTGACTCAATGGACATGAGTTTGAGCAAACTCAGGGAGATAGTGGGAGAAGGCAATGGCACCCCACTCCAGTACTCTTGCCTGGAAAATCCCATGGACAGAGGAGCCTGGTGGGCTGCAGTCCATGGGGTCGCTAAGAGTCGGACACGACTGAGCGACTTCCCTTTCACTTTTCCCTTTCTTACATTGGAGAAGGAAATGGCAACCCACTCCAGTGTTCTTGCCTGGAGAATCCCAGGGACGGGGGAGCCTGGTGGGCTGCCGTCTATGGGGTCACACAGAGTCGGACACGACTGAAGTGACTTAGCAGCAGCAGCAGCAGGGAGATAGTGAAGGACAGGGAAGCCTGGCATGCTGCAGCTCATGGGGTTGCAAAGAATCAGACATGACTTAGTGACTGAACAACAGCAACAGCCTCTAACCAGACAAACATAAACCCTCACATTGAAGGCAGGTTTATCTCAGTTCCTTTTTCTAGTACTACTTCAACTTTCAACAAAATTTGCAAAGCACACTAAAACACAATTTGAGGAGACAGAACATGCATCAGCATCAGATTTATATATGACAGACATGTTGAAATTATCCTATCATAAATTTAAAACAACTATGATTACTATGCTAAGGGTTCTAATAGGAACAGTGGACAGCATGTGAGAATATACAAGTACTGTAAGCAAAGAGATGGAAATTTTTAGAAAGAAAAGGAAATGCTAGAAATTAAAAACACTGTTAATCAAAGGAGAAAAGGAAAGATATAAGCATCTGAATGCAGAGTTCCAAAGAATAGCAAGAAGAGATAAGAAAGCCTTCCTCAGCTATCAACGCAAAGAAATAGAGGAAAAGAACAGAATGGGAAAGACTAGAGATCTCTTCAAGAAAATTAGAGATAGCAAGGGAACATTTCATGCAAAGATGGGCTCGATAAAGGACAGAAATGGTATGAACCTAACAGAAGCAGAAGATATTAAGAAGAGGTGGCAAGAATACACAGAAGAATTGTACAAAAAGATCTTCATGACTCAGATAATCATGATGATGTGATGACTCACCTAGAGCCAGACATCTTGGAATGTGAAGTCAAGTGAGCCTTAGAAAGAATCACTATGAACAAAGAGAGTGGAGGTGATGGAATTCCAGTAGAGCTATTTCAAATCCTGAAGGATGATGCTGTGAAAGTGCTGCACTCAATATGCCAGCACATTTGGAAAACTCAGCAGTGGCCACAGGACTGGAAAAGGTCAGTTTTCATTCCAATCCCAAAGAAAGGCAATGCCAAAGAATGCTCAAACTACTGCACAATTGCACTCATCTCACATGCTAGTAAAGTAAGGCTCAAAATCCTCCAAGCCAGGTTTCAGCAATACGTGAACCGTGAACTTCTAGATGTTCAAGCTGGTTTCAGAAAAGGCAGAGGAACCAGAGATGGAATTGCCAACATNGGTCAGTTTTCATTCCAATCCCAAAGAAAGGCAATGCCAAAGAATGCTCAAACTACTGCACAATTGCACTCATCTCACATGCTAGTAAAGTAAGGCTCAAAATCCTCCAAGCCAGGTTTCAGCAATACGTGAACCGTGAACCTCCAGATGTTCAAGCTGGTTTCAAAAAAGGCAGAGGAACCGGAGATCAAATTGTCAACATCTGCTGGATCATGGAAAAAGGAAGAGAGTTCCAGAAAAACATCTATTTCTGCTTTATTGACTATGCCAAAGCCTTTGATTATGTGGATCACAATAAACTGTGGAAAATTCTGAAAGAGATGGGAATACCAGACCACCTAACCTGCCTCTTGAGAAACCTATATGTAGGTCAGGAAGCAACAGTTAGAACTGGACATGGAACAAAACAGACTGGTTCCAAATAGGAAAAGGAGTACATCAAGGCTGTATATTGTCACCCTGCTTATTTAATTTATATGCAGAGTACATCATGAGAAACGCTGGGCTAGAAAAAGCACAAGCTGAAATCAAGATTGCCGGGAAAAATGTCAATCACCTCAGATATGCAGATGACACCACCCTTATGGCAGAAAGTGAAGAGGAGCTAAAAAGCCTCTGGATGAAAGTGAAAGAGGAGAGAGAAAAAGTTGGCTTAAAGCTCAACATTCAGAAAATGAAGATTATGCCATCTGGTCCCATCACTTCATGGGAAATAGATGGGGAAACAGTGGAAACAGTGTCAGACTTTATTTTTGGGGGCTCCAAAATCACTGCAGATGGTGCCTGCAGCCATGAAATTAAAAGACGTTTACTCCTTGGAAGGAAAGCTATGACCAACCTAGACAGCATATTCAAAAGCAGAGACATTACTTTGCCAAAAAGGTCTGTCTAGTCAAGGCTATGAGTTTTTCCAGTAGTTATGTATGGATGTCAAAGTTGGACTGTAAAGAAAGCTGAGCATCGAAGAATTGATGATTTTGAACTATGGTGTTAGGGAAGACTCTTAAGAGTCCCTTGGACTGCAAGGAGATCCAACCAGTCCATTCTAAAGGAGATCAGTCCTGGGTGTTCTTTGGAAGGACTGATGTTGAAGGTGAAACTCCAATACTTTGGCCACCTAATGCGAAGAGTTGACTCATTGGAAAAGACTCTGATGCTGGAAGGGATTGGGGGTAGGAGGAGAAGGGGATGACAGAGGATGAGATGGCTGGGTGACATCACCGACTCGATGAACAAGAGTTTGGGTGAACTCCGGGAGTTGGTCATGGACAGGGAAGCCTGGCGTGCTGCAATTCATGGGGTTGCAAAGAGTTGGACATGACTGAGCGACTAAACTGAACTGAACCAAAATGAAGAATGGCTCTGATAGGCTCATTAATATGCTGAACACAGGCAGAGAGTCAGTGAGCTTAAAGAAATGTCAATAGAGACTTCCATGACGGAAACACACAAAAAAGTATAAAATGAAAAAGATAGAACAGAATATATAAAACCTGACATAATCACAGAAGTGTAATGTAATATCAGAAGAGGAGAAAGGAACAAAATAAATATTTGAGTTTGAGATTAATATATGCATACTACTATATATGAAATATATAAACAAAGACTTACTATATAGCATAAGGAACTATACTCAAAATCTTACACTAATCTATAATGGAAAAGAATCAGAAAAAATATATATGTATGCACATATATATGTGTTTGTGTATGCATATTTTTATGTGTAAATATATGTATATTTGAATCACTTTGTAGTACATTTATGTTGAAGCTAACACCTGTCTCTTATACACATCTGCCTACCAGGTTCCACTCTCCATGTGATTTTCCAGGCAAGAATACTGGAGTGGGTTGCCATTTCCTTCTCCATGTATTTTATACTCCACCATGTCAAGAGGCAGGTAACCTCAAGGCATGCCAATTGTTTGTATGTTGTCCATCTCATCTCTTCTTTATCTTTCATATTAGTTTTTAAAAATGCTATCAAAGTAACCAGGACATTAGATTGCATTTGATCTTAAGTTTTTCACAAACTGTAATTCCTTAAAGTCAAGAATGATATTTCTCTTTTGGTTTCTGATGCCTTGTCTTACCTTAACATATTCGTGTCTGACTCTTTGCAACCCCATGAACTATAGCCTACCAGGTTCCACTCTCCATGTGATTTTCCAGGCAAGAATACTGGAGTGGGTTGCCATTTCCTTCTCCATGTATTTTATACTCCACCATGTCAAGAGGCAGGTAACCTCAAGGCATGCCAATTGTTTGTATGTTGTCCATCTCATCTCTTCTTTATCTTTCATATTAGTTTTTAAAAATGCTATCAAAGTAACCAGGACATTAGATTGCATTTGATCTTAAGTTTTTCACAAACTGTAATTCCTTAAAGTCAAGAATGATGTTTCTCTTTTGGTTTCTGATGCCTTGTCTTACCTTAACATATTAATTAAAGAGAGCAAGCAAAAATATTTCCCCCCAAATCTACATATAGGCATACGATATTCAAACTTCAGAAGATCAAAGACAGAAAATCTTTAAGAAGATGGGGATGGCGAGGTGAGGATAGACCTTGTGTATAAAGGTCCAACGGTAAAAGTAACACTGGACTCTTTTTCAAGAACTAGACAAACAAGAAGTGGGTAGAATGAATTATTTAAAGTGTGGGAAGAAAAACCTAGAAATCAGTAAATAGGAAAACACCAGAACACTTGGAAAGTAAACAACCCACTTATTAAAACATGAGTCAAAGAGAAGTATCAAGAAATATTTTTAAATATTGTAAAGTAAATAAAGCACAAATTTTTCATTAAAAATCATATATTTATAAGAATAATATTTATAATTGCAATAACCTAAAATATTTATAACAATAAATGCTTGTAATAGAAAAGAAGAAAAATGTAAAAAATAGGCTTATACCTGGGAAACCTAGAGAAAAGAAAAGCAGATTCAAAGAAAGCAGAAGAAAGAAATAATAAAATTTAGAATGAAAATCAACGAACTTGGAAACAGGAAAACAACAATGAAAACTAACGGAACCAAAAGACAGTACTTTGAAAAACAAAATCAGTAAAATTGATAAACCTGTAGCTTGATTAAGAAAAGAGAAGATGCACATAACTAATGTCAGAAATCAAAGATCAATCATCTCTTTTGATATCACAGACTTTAAAAGAAAAATAAAGGAATATTATGAACAACTCTATGCCCACAAATTTGATGACCTAGATGAAACAGACTTAGTCCTTGGAAGACACACTCTACCAAAAATAACACAAGGAGAAATAGAAAATCTCCCCAAAGAAATATAGCTACTAAATTGAATAAATAACTAATAGTCTTTCAAAACAGAGGCATCAGGCCCAGATAGATTCACTGTTGAATTCTACCAAACGCTTGAAGAAATTATACCTTATCTCTACACTTTACAAAAATAAAAGAAGACGAAATAATTATAACTCATTCTATGTGGACAGAATTACCTTATTACCAAATCCAGTTAAAGATGTTACAAGAAAACTACAAACTAATATCTATCATGAATATAAGTGCAAAACTCCTCAATATAGTATTAGCAAATTGAATCCAACAATATATACAAAGAATTGCACATCAAACCAAGTGGTATTTATCCCATGTATGCAAGCAAGGCTAGTTAAGTATTAAAAAACCAAATTATGTAATCCATTATATCAACATACTAAAGAATGAAAAACTCTCTGCCAACTAAGACTAGAGGGGGACTCCATTAATTCATTAAATAACATCAAAACAAAAACAAAACAAATACCAAAGTTAATAGTGAGAAACGAGATGTTTTCTTCCTAAAGATCAAGAGCAAACAAAGATATACATTTCTCACCACTTTTCAGTATTGTTCCAGAAGACTTGGCAGATGCACTGAGATAAAAGAAGTGGAAGGGAGAAATGTTTCATTTGCAGATGACATGACTGTACAAAAATCCCAAAGATTCCACAACAAAAATGATCTACTTGAACTAATTAGCACCTATACCAAGGTGGAAGGATAGAAGTTTAATATTTAAAAAAGCACTGCTTTCCTATATACTAGCAATGATCTATTGGAATTTAAAATTAATACCATAGTAGCATTCACATTAGCACAGAAAAAGGAAATGTTTAGGCATAAACTTAAAAAAATATGTTCAAAGTCTATATAAGGTAATTAAAAAAAAAAAAACTATGAAAGAAAATAAGGAAAATCTAAAGAAACAGAGGCTATTCTATGTATATGGAAGGCAGATTCAATATTATCAAAATGAAAGTTCTCCCCAACTTGAGCTGAAGAGTCAGGTAAATTCCAATGCAAATGCGAGGGAGTTATCTTGTGGATATTGACAAACTAATTGTAGAGTCTCATGTGAAGGCAAAAGTTACAGAAAGGCCAAAAACAATTGAAGTAGAAGAATAAAGTTGGACCACTAACACTATGAAACTTCAAGACTCAGTTTAAAAAGTGTATTAATCAAGAAAATAGTGTATTGGTGAAAGAACAGACAAATAGACTAATGGAAAATAAAATGAGCTGGAAATAGACCCACGTAAATATAGTCAACTGGTATTTGACGAAAAGGAACAAAGGGAATTCAAAGGAGAAAGAATAATCTTTTTAACTAATGATGCTACAACAACCAGTTGCAAAGAAAAAAAAAAGAATCTAGACACAGATGCCTTATACCTTAACAAATATTAGCTCAAAATTAATATTAGATCTAAATGTAAAATGCAAAACCATAAAAACCCTAGGAGGTAGTGGGGGGAAATCTAGGTGGCCTTGGGTATGGTGGTGACTTTTTAGGTTATAAAATGCCTAAAAAACAGGACCTATGAAAGAAAAACTGATGTTACATTTTATTGAAACTAAAAAGTTCAGTTCTCTGAAAGACAGTATTAAGAGAGTGGAAAGATAGGTCACAGACTGGGAGAAAATCTGCAAAAATTCTATCTAATAAAGGACTAGTTTGAAGAAATCTATAAAGAACTCTTGCATGCGTGCATGCTCAGTCGTGTCTGACTCTTTGCGACCCCATGGACTGTAACATGTCAGGCTCCTCTGTCCATGGAATTTTTCAGGCAAGAATACTGGAACAGGTTGCCATTTCCTACACCAAGCTACACCAAGGGATCTTTCAAACCCAGGGTTTGAGCTAACATCTCCTGTGCATCACCTGCATTGCAGGTGGATTCTCTACCACTGAGCCCCCAGGGAAGCCCTATGAAGAACTCTTAAACCTTATCAATAAGAAAGTAGACCAATTAGAAATAGGCAAAAGACTTCAATAGATATCTCGACAAAAAGATACAGATAGCAATTAAGCATATGAAAGGATGCTCAGTATCATGTCATTTGAAAATTGCAAATTGAAATTACAATGAGATACTATTACATATCTATAAGAATAGGTTAAATCAAACCCACAGAGAAAACCAAGAACTGGTTGAGGTGTAGAGCAACAGAAATTCTCATTTATTGTTAACGGGAATGCAAAATAGTACAGCCACGTTGGGAGAGTTTGTCAATTTCTTACAAAACTTACACTCTTACCATGTGACCTAGCAATTATATTTTGTGGTATTCACTCAAAAGAAGTGAAAAGTTATGCCAACACAAAAACCTGCACATAAATATTTATAGCTACTTTATTCATTAACTGCCCAAACTTAGAAGCAATCAAAACATCTTTCAATAGATGAGTGAATAAACAAATTGTGTCACATCCATAACCTGGAATGCTGCTGCTGCTAAGTTGCTTCAGTCGTGTCCGACTCTGTGTGACCCCATAGACGGCAGCCCACCAGGTTCCTCCATCCCTGGGATTCTCCAGGCAAGAACACTGGAGTGGGTTGCCATTTCCTTCTCTGACCTGGAATGCTATTGTTTAGTAAAAAGAAATGACTTATTAAGCCAAGAAAAGACATTGAGCAATCTTAAATGCATATTGCTAAGTGAAAGAAGCCAATCTGAAAAGGCAGCTTACTGCATGATTCTAACCATATGACGTTCTGGAAGAGATATGACCACAGAGACAGTTAAAAGATCACTGGTTGCCAGGGCCTCATTTGAAGTGAGGGAGAGTGATTGGTAGATAACAGGAAATTTTTAGGGCAACTCAATTATTCTGATTATCCTGTAGATTCACATAATTATATATATGTTAGTCAAAACCAACCGGAGAAGGCAATGGCAACCCACTCCAGTACTCTTGCCTGGAAAATCCCATGGACAGAGGAGCCTGGTAGGCTGCAAACCATGGGGTGGCTAGGAGTCAGACACGACTGAGTGACTTCACTTTCACTTTTCACTTTCATGCATTGGAGAAGGAAATGGCAACCCACTCCAGTGTTCTTGCCTGGAGAATCCCAGGGACAGGGGAGCCTAGTGGGCTGCCGTCACCGGGGTCATACAGAGTCGGACACGACTGAAACAACTTAGTAGCAGCAGCAGTCAAAACCAACCGAACATACAAAACAAAGCATGAACCTCATATAACCATGGACACTATTGGTAATGTATTGGCTCATCACTTGTAATAGATGTATCAATATTACACTAATGAAAGATATTGATATTAAAGCAAACTGGGGGAAGGGTGAGAGGTTATACGAGAACTCTACTTTCCAATCAATTATTCTGTAAACGTAACAACTCAATGAATTAGTTATATTCAGCATATTAGTTAAAAAGAGACGCACGAACTATATTCTGGGTAGTAAAATGCTAACATATACAGGACATTATGAGAACAACCCGATAAATGATAAGACAGAGATATTAGCAAATGTCTCCAGAGGAAATGGTACCCAAATTTATTCCTAACAACAAAAGGACTTTACCTGTGGGGAGAAATTCCTGGAGAAGGGAACAGGATGAATAATGGCAGAAACATGAGACTGATCGTCTCAATGGCTGGTCCTCCTGTGGTGTGGTATGGTACAGAGTGGTGGGAAACTGTAGTTGAAGTTGTTGGCAGAGACCACTTTGCAGGAGACTCAGATGCAGAGAACAAATGTATGGACACTAAGGGGAAAAGAGGGAGTGGGATGAATTGGGAGGTATGAATTGATATATATTCATATACTAAAATAGATGACTAATGAGAACCTGCTGTACAGCACAGGGAACTCCATGAAATGCTCTGTGGTGACCTAAATGGGAAGGAAATCCAAAAAAGAGGGGATATATGTATACATATAGCTGATTCACTTTGCTGTACCGCAGAAGCTAATACAACGTTGTAAAGAAACTACGCTCCAATCAAAAAATAAGTAATCCATATGCCAAAGAAAACACACAAAAAAGGAGAGCTTTACCTATTTTATAAAGAAGACTGGATCTCCTATGAATAACAGGGGCAATGTCTGAGTTTATTAAGGGAAATATCATGGTATATTGAAAGCATTCAAGTTAATAAGGGTTCTCTATCAGGATTCCAGATTTCTTGGATTACGTTTTTAGAAGTAAGCATAGTAAGAATAAGGAACAGACTGATGAGGTAAGAAGTTTCTACGTCTTAAAAGCCATCATATTTTGTTTAATGCGTTTTCTGCACTACTTTTGCTTTTTAGCATTTTAAAGTAGCATTGTAAATGACAGTCTGAAATGGACTGAGTTTTCATAAATAAGTTTCTAGTAAAAGTAACAGATGTAGAAAGACACTGTCCAAGACTCTATTGAATAGTGAGCATGAATATCTATATATGGTGACAAATCCCTATGCATACATATACACACATATATATATAAAAGTTGTATCAACATACAACTATTAAGAGTTTACCCCCTCCTGGATTTTGTTACTCTAAGCTAGTTGTATATTATATAATGCACAATTTATTTCACAGCTTGCAGAACAACAGAACAAATATCAATTAACATTTTATTCTTTATTCTAACTGGAAAAATTATATAGATTATCTAAAATTTCCTCCTGGGTTTGTCTGTGTGTATTCTAATAAGTTGGCACAAAAATTTGAACTGATAAGATGTGTATAAGAGACAGATTCAATATTATCATTGTAGGGGACTTTCCTGGTGGCCCCGTGATTAAAAATCCACATTGTAATGCAGGGGGTGTGGGTTCCATGCCTGGTCAGGGAAATAAGATCCCACATGCCATGGTGCCACTAAGCTCATGCACCACAACTACTGAACCTGTGTGAGCCACAACTAGAGTCCATGTACTGCAACAAAAGACTGGATGCAGCCGAATAAACAAATATTAAAAAATTTAAATTTGTAGAGGCAACTATAAACCACGAGCGGAGAAGGCAATGGCACCCCACTCCAGTACTCTTGTCTGGAAAATCCCATGGACGGAGCAGCCTGGTAGGCTGAGTCAGACACGACTGAGCGACTTCACTTTGACTTTTCACTTTCATGCATTGGAGAAGGAAATGGCAACCCACTCCAGTGTTCTTGCCTGGAGAATTCAAGGGATGGCGGAGCCCAGTGGGCTGCCATCTGTGGGGTCGCACAGATTCAATTATTGATATATATTGTATTAATTGCCTTCAGAAATCATCTGTACAAATCCCCAAGTTAATATCCGAGAGCAAATCTCAGCTGTTAATTCCAAGTCTTTCACAGACTTGTTCAAAGTATGTGATTTCTTTTCACTGACATACAGGGAAAGAGTAAATTTATCATTTGGTTCAGAAACTAAATCTATTTTATGCTTGATGAGGTATATCTCCTTATTTATCCTCTCTTAAGATTAAGGAAACAGACAGCTCAAGGGGAATGACTTTCTAAAGGTTAAATTTGCTGAATGACTGTAGATAAATCATTAATCCTCTGAGTATTCGACAGGGAAGAAATTATTGGTAAGTTTCCTGGAACTTCTTATTAAGATGTTCCTCTAAGAGCTATTCTTTCTACAGTAAACACCTGTAGTAACATTGTCCTCTGTGTTTGTGTGTGCTTACTTTAAAATATGTTAAAAGATCCAAAATTCTTCAAAAAGACTCATATTCCTTCTTTTCAGTAAATATTAACATTCAACAGTCACCCAGTTGCTAAACTGAAAAACTTGCAGATTATTCCTGATGATTTCTTCTCCAGTTTCCATCCAAATCACTGAGTTTTATTGATTTACCTAAGGCATCTATCACCAATCTATCCACTACTTTCATTACATGTTGCTAGAGCTCTTGACCAGCTTATTAGCATCTTTTTCCAGGACTGTAGAACTGGCCTTTAAGTTGATCCCCCATTTTCACTCTTTCACACATAGATCAATTCATTATTCACTATATACAGTAAGCTCTTTAGAATGTTAATAAGATCATGTTACTGCCTTGCTCAATACGCCTTAAGGCTTACTTCATTCAGTTCAGTTCGTTCGCTGAACTCTTTGCATGAGATGGCCAAAGTATTGGAGTTTCAGCTTCAGCATCAGTCCTTCAAATGAACACCCAGGACTGATCACCTTTAGGATGGACTGGTTGGACCTCTTTGCAGTCCAAGGGACTCTCAAGAGTCTTCTCCAACACCACACTTCAAAAGCATCAATTCTTTGGCACTCAGCTTTCTTCACAGTCCAACTCTCACATCCATACATGACCACTGGAAAAAGCGTAGCATTGACTAGACAGATCTTTGTTGGCAAAGTAACGTCTCTGCTTTTAAATATGCTATCTAGGTTGGTCATAGCTTTCCTTCCAAGGAGTAAGCGTCTTTTAATATCATGGCTGCAGGCACCATCTGCAGTGATTTTGGAGCCCCCCAAAATAAAGTCTGACGCTGTTTCCACTGTTTCCCCATCTATTTCCCATGAAGTGATGGGACCAGATGCCATGATCCTAGTTTTCTGAATGTTGAGCTTTAAGCCAACTTTTTCACTCTCCTCTTTCACTTTCATCAAGAGGCTTTTTAGCTCCTCTTCACTTTCTGCCATAAGGGTGGTGTCATCTGCATATCTGAGGTTATTGATATTTCTCCCGGCAATCTTGATTCCAGCTTGTGTTTCTTCCAGTTCAGCGTTTCTCATGATGTACTCTGCATAGAAGTTAAATAAGCAGGGTGACAATATACAGCCTTGATGTACTCCTTTTCCTATTTGGAACCAGTTGTTCCATGTTGTTCCATGTCCAGTTCTAACTGTTGACAGAATGTGGTCCACTGGAGAAGGGAATGGCAAACCACTTCAGTATTCTTGCCTTGAGAACCCCATGAACAGTATGAACAGTATGAAAAGGCTTACTTACCGCACTTAAAATAGGACCTCAAGTTTTATCATGACTATAGTCTTGCCTGATTTCATCCTTAGTATTCTTGCCTAGAGAACTCCAGGGACAGAGGAGCCTCTTGGACTACAGTCCATGGGATCGCAAAGAGTCAGACACGACTGAGCGACTAACACTTTTCTCTCCAAACCTTCCTTATACTTCCGACTCCTCCCTTCCCACTTTTCTCTGGTTGTGATATAACTAGATACTTCCAAGCTCTTCCCTTTAGCAGGATATTTTTGGACCAGCTTCCTTTTTTCTTCAAGGCAATTCAATCAGGACTCCTATGTAACATTTAAGAAAGTGATATCTTGGATACCATTAATTTAGTCAAATTCTCAAAGTGAATATGTGAACTCAGATATTTTATTCCAAGTAAAAAAAAAATAGTGTATTTTGTTTGTTCCCTGGTGACATACATTAGATCACACAGCAGCAAACCCAGTGAGACCTGACTTCTTACTCTCTTCCCTATATGCCAAACTCAGATGCCATTCTCTTCCTTCAGCTGTTATATTCAGCCACCCATGCATCTCTCTTTGGCTTATCGAAATCTTTCTTGTAAACCTGATTGTCTCCTATATTTTTCTCTTTAGACTCTTCCACATGCTCTTAATCTCCACTTCTGTAAAATCTACTTCCTCATCTAGTCAATTTTATGCAACATAACATTTAAATATTTTAAGTGGATTCATGTACATTAGTTTCTTTTTTTCTAATAAGTTCTTTAATAGCATTGATTTATTTATATCTCTACACAATTCAAGAAACCTAGTCATTTCCATCCTTTGTCAAATCTACATATTTATCAACTCAACACACACACATTTTCAATATGCTTTTCAACTATTTCCTCTTCATTTCCTCTAATTAATAACATCAATTGCAGACTGTTACATTTTCTATTATTTTTACATCCATCCTCTCATCTTTCCTTAATATTTAATATCATATTCTAAAATGAAGATTTTTTCAATCTTTGTGAAATGAAAAACTATTACTATTTAAACTTCTAATAGCAAATTTGCTTATTAAGTAAATAAATGATTTTAGGAAAACTGGACCACTACATGTAAAAGAATGAAATTGGAACACTCTGTAACATCAGACAGAAAGATAAACTCAGAATGGGTTACAGAACTAAATGTAAGACCAGATACATTTCCTCTTAGAGGAAAACATAAGCAGAACACTCTCTAACATAAATCACAGCAGTATGTTTTTTGATCCACCTCCTAGAGTAATGAAAATAAACACAAAAATAAGCAAATGGGACCTAAAAGCTTTTGTACAGTAAAGGAAATCATAAACAAAAAGAAAAGATAACCTACAGAATGGGAGAAAATATTTGCAAACAAAGCCACTGACAAGGGATTAATCTGCAAAATATACAAAAAGTTCATGCAGCTCAACATCAAAAAAAAAAAAAAACTAAACTAAAAAGTGAATTGAGGATCTAAATAGACATTTCTCCAAAGACAACATACAGATGGTGAAAAACCACATGAAAGATGCTCAATATCACTATTAGAGAAATTCAAATTAAAACTATAATCAGGTATCACCTTACACCAGTCAGAATGGCCATCATCAAAATGAACAATAAATGCTGGAAAGAGTATGGAGAAAAGAGAACCTTCCTACACTGTTGGTGGGAATGCAAACTGGTACAGCTATTATGGAGAACAGTATGGAGGTTCCTTAAACATAGAACTACCGTATGATCCAGCAATCCCACCCAGCATATATCCAGAGAAAACCATAATTCAAAAAGATACATGCACCCACATGTATGTTCATTGCAGCATTATTTACAATAGCCAAGACATGGAAGCAACCGAAATGTCCATCAACAGAGGAATGGATAAGGAAAATGTGGTATATAAATACAATGGAATATTGTGCTTAGTCATGTTTGACTCTTTGCAACCCCACGGACTATAGCCTATTGGGCTCCTCCGTCCATGGGATTTTCCAGGCAAGAGTACTGGAGTGGGTTGCTATTTCCTTCCCCAGGGTATCTTCCAGGGATCAAACCCAGGTCTCCCACATTGTAGGCAGATGCTTTTACTGTCTGAGCCACCTGGGAAGTCTAACTGTATAATGCTCATGAGAACAATCATCCTTAGGTACAAATATAGAAGTGTCACACCCAACCCTGAACTCTTAATGACCTTATTTATTTCTACAAAGGAATAAAATATAAAGTATTTGGCTTAAACACAAGGCTATGAATTGGTTGGTTGTAAACTATTGACCTAGTTTGGATAGTCAATTTTTCATGCAACCCTCACACTAGTCAAATGTTTCCTAAAATATAGCCCTTGAGACAGTCCATGAAATAAAAGTGCTGTGGCCAAATTACATCTTCAATTTTCAAAAGGTCTTAACAATTTTTAGAGGTAATAAAGGCTATTTTATAGAACAGAACATAGCGTTTCTCCAGCTTCTGTGTTCATTTGACCCTCTTTTCATATTATATCCAAGGAACAAATTTTGAAAAACCACATGCATTGCTCCTACTTTCCCATATCTATGTTGGAAAAACGCAAAAGAAATGTCTTAGTAAGATCATGTTCAGAGAACTCAGGAACGCCTATTTTTCTGAATTAAGTTTGGTAGAACCATAATCAAACAGGAGCCACAGTCAGAATGGGAGGTAGGAGAGTAGTAAATCTACAGGGTTGGCTCTTAAAATATTTATTAGAAACTTATTGTTAATAGATCAATAGGAGGTATCTCTTAATGGTATATAACAACACATCTTGCTCATAAGAGTAATAAAAACAGAATTCTAACTTATCAATTGGAATGAATTTATCCACTTTCTATGGCAGTTCTACTGTGTACCAGAGTGTGTATGTATGTGATATTATAGCCAGCATATTTCCTGCCTTGGATACACCCACTCAGAAAGTCAATATAAAACCAGAATGCAAATTCAATCATTTACAAAGATAATGCAACATGGAAAATATTTGTCTAAAATATAAATGATCAATCCTAACACATATCTATTATAAGGAAATACAAACCACAACAGGAAGATACACTGGATCATTACCAAAAAAGATGAATTAAATTGAATATCTAATATTATGTTGGTGAATTCATTCTAAATAGAAATGATATTTTTTTCAAAAGTCTTCTCCTTACAAATTAAAAGGCTTAATCTAGTTTGTGTATATTGGCTCTTGTAAATTCAAAATCCAAAGGAAAGAACTAGCTTCAATAATAGCTGGATCCAGAAACTCAAGCAATTTTTATCAAGCTGAGAGAGATCACACAACTCAGTCAATTTAACATGAGTAGTCAGCAGGAAAGATGAGAGGCATCTCCATGTCACCTTGTCCTTTCTTTTGAATATTTTGATTTTTGAGGGACTTTATTTATATATGCCATTTTATTAGGACAACATAAAATGCAGACTCCACAATGCTAATTGCAATGTTGTACAATATCTGACATGTATAGCAAACCACTCACCAGTATCCTATTTATCCATTCTCTGTGTGACCAAAATGCCTAAATTTGCAGATGTTATTTTAAGAGGGTAAAGTTGATATTTCTGGCACCACAAAATTCTAAGCTTTTTCTATCTATGAACTGTCTAAAACAAAAAGTTGTCTCTAGCCTATTTCAGGAGTCATGAATTATTGAACAAAGAGCACAATGTGAACTGCCAAAAGGAAAGTGTGGGGATCTCAAGAAAATTCAAAGCCAATTATTTAACATGTGAAAAAAAAATTATTTGTAATACCCACAGTAAGACACACAAGACACACACTCTTTGTACACAAAGCCTTTCCTAAGCACCATCTATTCTTTCAAGGGATAAATTCATAATAATTTGGAGTAGGGGGGAAGAGGAACAGTTAATATTCCTAAAACTCAGTTTAAGTAGTCAAATCCACTTCAATCTGCATGATATTTTGTGTTTGGTGGGACCAAACAAAATGTAGCAATATAAGTATACATTAAAAGAATTCTGACCTCCATAATCATAACGCTTTTTGGAAAAAGCAATTGCCTTTTATTGTCTCTCTCCTTTTTTTTTTTTTAAAGTAAATAATACATAAATTACAATCCAGCTACAAAGAGAACAATCTTTTTTTTTTTGCTGATTTGAAATTCAGCAAACACACCAGACTATGCTTTCAGGTGGCAAAAGCTCCAGGGTTCCCTGGCTTCTTTTGTGTTCCTAAGCTTGTAGAGGGCTAGGAGCTGACAGATGCTTATCAAACATTCATGTAAACACCGCTATCAAAGCTGTGCTCTCCAGCTCTGCTTTCACACAAGAGGGTCAGCATGGAACATCATTAACGCTGGGCCAAAGATAGAAATGTCATGCCACGAGGTTTGTAATGCAAGAGAACGCCTACACTGCTGTTCCAAGATGCAGCACTCAAATTGTTAACTTTGCTGACATGAAAGACCAGTACAGAGGCGATATTTAAAACACTGCTGACTGTTTATATAAGCATGAATTCTGTTAAGCAATTTTCATCTTTGTTTTCTCAAGTTAAAATAGCGTTTGGGCCTTTTGTTTTTGTTTTTATCTGAGAGGATATGGAAACATGGCTCAAATCTGAGAACTGCCCAACAATGGCTTCATAAACTATTGCAGTGACTTAACTATTTGATATTTTTTTGTGATAATACAAAAGGCAGAAAGTTGAAGGTCTGAGGTTACTTACTGCGTCTTGAAGGACCCCTGTCCTTCTTCAATTATTTCAGGTCTATGGGCCTGTCGCCTTCCTCACATGCCCAGGTCACACACACTGCTTTGGGGATGACTCCTTGCCAAGTGAAAGAAAGGGCATAAAGTCATAATCTGGAGAGAGACCACTCCTCGCCACCAAGACTTAGGCAATGGACTTCCTCCATTTTGAATTCAGAGCCTACCTTTCACAATTACTTGCCAACTTCGTGGTGGCTCTTTGGGTTACCCATGTGAATTCAATATTCTCCCGATTGCCCATAATTGCAATCAGGTGGCAGTGTGCCAAGAGTGGTCCCTAAAGCAGCAGCTGGAGCATCATTTGGGTAGTTGTTAGAAACGTAAAATTTGGGACCTATCAAAGAAAAAAGGAAAAGTGAGGAGACTGATTTTATTCATACACCTGCAGTAGAACAACACTAAAAACCGATCTGACTGTCTCAGCAGGTTGATTTGACCTTAGACTTCTGTAGTGAGAAGAAAACAAGTTGCAGGAGAAAGGATTTACATTGTGATTGTTTTGCAATCAAGGGATGTCTCAGTCAGCTGAAAGGGAGTTTATGTCTGCAAATAGCTGGTTTCAGCAGAACAAGCACTTCTACCCTTAGCTAATTCTTCCAGAGACTAAGAACAAAACCTTGGAGGGTCTGTGTTTGGCCTCATCACAAGTAAACAGGAGTCATCTGCAAATCTATGTGAGTTCAAAGAAAGCGTGGACAGTGAGTCTAAGTCATATGGAAAAGAGTAGTTCTTGGAGAGAAGGCACTTCTCAAAACACAAAATGGTAGGAGAAGTTTGGGAAAGAAAGTTTAGGGGTACTTCTTAACCATCACTGTTTTTTGGAAGCACAGGCTCACCTGGTATTTGATATTTTCAGACTCCACCCTGGACACCCCTAATCTGAAAGTCCGAGATTGTGATGCACACTCTGTGGGTGAGCAAGCCATCCAGGTGTTTTTCATGCACAATCAAGCTTGAGAACCAAAATGTTAGGCTTTACCTCCAAAACCTGCTTTTCTATCTGGCTTGTTTCAACATTCTGCAGATGATTTTTTTTTTAACCTGTTCTTTTACCTTTTGAACAAAGAATGTGTCCCATATCACTCAATAAAGGATGACTGATTTAGTCACATATCAGTCATATCATATCAGTCAATGAAGGATATTGCATAAGTGTGTGAAGCTGGTAAGTAATTGTGAAAATTAGGACCTGAATTCAAAATGGAGGATGTCCACCTCATAGATCTTGGTTGTTGGCCAAAAATAAAATGAATAATAAGAATAATTGTAGTCCATGTTTTAAGCCTCTTTTTCCCTCTCCTCTCATTTTGTCTATGTTTTGTTTTGTTTTTTGTTTTTTTCCTGCAAAGGGCAATGTGTTATTTCAAATTAAGATATAACATACTTCTATTTATTTCAATTGATTTTCATAAAATGTACTCACTGCCTCTGGGCCTCTGAATCCATGGACAAATGCAAATTCAACATTTTAACTAAAGACAAATGTCTTATTTCTTCACAATGGCAAGAGAGTCAGTCAGTCCTGTAGGGAATGATAAGACAAGAAGGTGGGCATTTCTAATATCTGTTTTGGTTTGTAATCCTATGGTTTGTTGTGATTCTTAAGTTTAATGCAGACAGTTTTGCTCAGTGGACCAAATCTATTTCTATTACTCAAACTGATATGGGAAAGCATTATTTAGGATTTATTTTGCTTTATAACAAGAAAGTTTATTTATTTCTTCTTTATTCAGAAAATAGAAATATGAACCATTGATATTTATTCAAAGTTGCAACTCAGATACTCAAATTTGATCATACATTGATTTAGTAGATCATATATGGATACAATTTTTCAGTCTGGGGACGTCCAGGCATGTCTAGAGCATCTGTAACAAAAAAAAAAAAAAAGAGGAAATATAACTATGAAAAAAAGACAAATATAATCCAGTTATTGGTTAGAAAGCTTGAATCATTGAATCAGCATATTAGAAAAATAATAACTTTGAATAGCGACAGCTACTGCTTCCTAACTAGTTTGCCATTTTATTGAAAGTGGAAATAAATGCTTTGTTATTTTGAGTCTATACGCTTGGAGACAACCATTGTTAATTCTTTTAGTTGGTTCTTCTGGTATTTGTCTCCTTAGCTCTATGTAATGGTTGTAGATGCCATTTCTTGGTTCATCAAACTTCCTACTGAATTCCTTTTACTATGTTTGAGGTTTCTGTTCTTAAAACTCTGTTTCCTCCCCCTTCCATCTTCTTGTAGTTATAACTATCAGCTATTAGTTAAATAGCCTATGTTATATTAATCTTTATTTGTGACTATAAATGCAACTAAAATAAGAATTATAATTTTTTCTTATACATATTTTGTCAATTATTGTTTCATTTATTTTCTTCCTTTTTTACTTACCTCTTCCTCTTCTTTCTATGCCAACAGATCTGTCAATAAACTATCAATATATTTTCTAAATACTGTATCACATTATTACCCCTCTCTTCCCTGTCCTAGGACTTGTCCTCTCATAGCTCCTGGTCCTTCTTCCATCTTTTTAAGTTGCTCTCTAGTCTTATCTTATAGATATCACTTCATACTTCCCTTCTCCAGTCTCCTGGGTTAGACCCCGGTTTTCCAAAACCCTCTGTTAATCTTTGGGGCTTCCCAGGTGGCTCATTAGTAAAGAATCTACCTGACAATAAAGGAGACTCGGGAGACACAGTTTTGATCCCTGGGATAGGAAGATCTCCCAGAGGAGGAAATGGCAACCCCCTCTAGTATTCTTGCCTGGAAAACCCATGGACAGAGAAGGCTGGCAGGTTACAGTCCATAAGGTGGTAAAGAGTCAGACACAACTGAATGACTGAACACACTGTCAACCTTGGTCTTATTCATTGTGTGAAACATATCCTCTACTTATTCTTAAGATAGCATGCACACAGGTAAAGTTTATGAGATTACATATTGTTTTAAAAGGCTTTAAGATTCTTTCTATGGCAGGATGATACAACATAATGACTGTTTTGCTGAAAGTTTTACTTTCATTTCAGATTCGAAGGATTTGTTAACAAAAGAAACCATTCATTATACACAATAAACAATTTTGACATTTAATAAAGGCTTGACTTATTTTCAATATATAGTCATCAAAAGAAGTGAAATAGAAACAATAGAAAAGAGTAACAGCACATATGTCATCAAATTTGGCCAAGCAACATCCATACTTAAACAGCATGCTGGGAAGTCCCTTCTTAATAGCAATCTGGAGTCCCAGTTGGGAAAAGATCCAGGCAGTGTGTCCAATTCACAGTTGACACTTCAAATTGCAGTTTTGGGGGTTCCTGTGACTGAAGCGACTTAGCAGCAGTAGCAGCAGCAGCTTATAAGCCCAGGTCACACTGATATCATTTTCAGTTTGCATGCAAAAATGCAGTTCTGGTTTTACTTTCATCTTTTTACAGTGCTCTTTGCTTTATCTTGTGAGTCATAGGATTTCATTAAATGTCAGGGTGGTTGGCCAGACCTCCAGAGTCTCAAGAATTCCAAGACCCATCATTTTTCTTGTCTTTTTCTGTGCTTATGAGCGGGCATGGAATTTGGACAGTGTACAGGCACGGTAGTCATAAGCAAGGTCAGGGGCCTGCTCTCCGCTTCTGAAGCCTGAAGGAGACTTCCTCCATTTTAATTTCCCTAATAATGACACTTGAATTAGAGGAAAGACAAAACTCTTTTGTTACTTACAGCTCTGAGAGAAGGCTGCCAATCGGGGGTCACACCCAGAGGGTTGTATCTGTTGACAGTATACCATCAACTTGAGCTTTGTGGGCAGTTTATGTATGGCAAGCAGGGTGAGTTTAACTACTCAGTTTTATAGGTTCCCTATAGATTGGATAATTAGGATAATTTCTCAGGTCTCGGGCCAAAAGAGTTGGGACTACCTGGTACTTGGCCCTGGGGCAATTAGGACAGATGCACAATAGCCCCAGGGTATGAGAAGTAGATAAGGAAAGTGGTTGAGGTGTGAAGTTAATAAGCTGTCCCTAAAAAGAGAAAATAAAGCCAGAAAAATACATAATACAAAAATACTAATGAATTATTATATAGTGAATATCCTTCATATGCTTATTCATAGCTTCTTTCTTCTTTCCAAAAGATCTACTCTCTTGACCATTTCAGCAATTACTTTCTGTATTTCTTAAATTTTACTACATACATTTGCATTCTTTGACATTATAGTTAAGCTTCCCCAATCTTAAATTCAATATGTATTTCAAGTTTCTTATAATCTACAGGTTCTTCCTCCATTCCTTTGTTTTCTTAGAATTCATGTGCTACAAACAAGGCCATCTTACCTGTACAGTTCCACAGTCTATATTTTGTTGACCTCATTCTCACAGAGCAGTTTGATGTGTTTTTCTGTTTTGTCACCTACAAACAGCCAGATCCAGAGCTTTGATCATACCCAGTTTAATTACCTTGGCAAGATTATAGTTGGTATTGCATGCTATCACCATGCACCTACATGATACTTACTTTTTGCTATTTTGAGCTCTTCTGGTTCTTTTTACAAGTCACTTGTCCATTCTACCAGCATTCCACACATTTTTTGTCTTTTATCTTTATTTTGATTTTGCCTAATGCTGAACTCTTTTTTTTAATTACAAGATGCCATGGGATTAATAATGAAATAGAAAATTATTTTTCAAGAAATGAGGGATTCATAGAAGAGGTGTCATTTGAGACAAGAGTTGGGCAATAGATAAAAATGATCTAGATAGAGAAGGGGAGAGATTTCAAGCAGTAGGAATGGCATTGGCAATGATTCAGAAGTGTGAGAAGGTGAGACAAGAAATCTCAGGATTAGAGTATGTAACATAGGAAGCTGAAAATGATATTGGACATGTGTGCATGGGTCATCTAATAAAGACATTTACATTTCATGAAAGAAAACAGTGCTTTTTAAATGTATCCCTTACACTATACTGTAAGGGCAGGAGAGAGTGGAAGTAGGTGAAGGTAGAGGGAGGTGAACTTGAAATAGGAGGAAGCAGAGGGAGGGACAGAGAAGGCAATGGCATGCCACTCCAGTACTCTTGCCTGGAAAATCCCATGGACAGAGGAGCCTGGTAGGCTGCAGTCCATGGAGTTGCGAAGAGACAGACATGACTGAGCGACTTCACTTTCACTTTTCACTTTCATGCATTGGAGAAGGAAGTGGCAACCCACTCCAGTGTTCTTGCCTGGAGAATCTCAGGGGTGGGGAAGCCTGGTGGGCTGCTGTCTATGGGGTTGCACAGAGTTGCATACAACTGAAGCGACTTAGCAGCAGCAGCAGCAGAGGGAGGGAAATATAATGGGAGGTAAACTCTCCAAATTCTCTTTCATGAATAACATTTTCATGAAGCAGTGTGGCATTTGTTAAGAGCTAGGCTTCTGAGTCCAAAGTTTGCTGAAAGTATATCTCTGCAGAGTTTTATTTCTTCATCATGAAATTCACCTATAGCCCAGTGAAGGGAATGCTTGGAACATTCATTAACTGACAGTAAACAAGCAAACAAAAGACCTCCCTTCCTCAATAGTTCCTCTCCAATTTTCCCTCTCCCAGTTTTCCCCCTCTAGCTCTTTCCTCCTCCTCACTTCCTTGCTCCCTACCCCTTCCTTAGCTGCTCATGTCCCCCTCTCCTCCACCAAGGCTGCTCTCCCTATCTCATTTATAATATGAACAAAATAGCATGTGCTCAGTCACTAAATCATGTCCAACTATTTGTGACCCCATGGACTGTCACCTACCAGGTTCCACTGTCCATGGGATTATCCCAGCAAGAATACTGGAGTGGATGGCATTTCTTCCTCCAGGGGATCATCCCCACCCAGGGATGGAACCCATGTCTCCTGCAGCCCTTACATCAGCAGGGGAATTCTTTACCACTGAGCCACCAGGGAAATCCGAGTAAAAAAGTAACAGCTAACATAAAGAAATTTTTAAAATAAATAATAGGACTATGTAAAACCTATCATTCATATGGTAAGCAAAACGTAAATCTTGAATTTGTAATCACTTTTACAAATATTACATGCATTTTATATATATTGGTATAATTTCAATATTGTAACAATATATTTCTCCACAAATTCTAAATAGCAATCAAACAATAACAAAACACTTGTCACATAATAGTTGTGAATCCTTTGGGTTCAAGTGTCTCTTTGTCCAATTTGAGTGTATGGTAACACAGTTTGAGAAACATAGAAATAGAAATAGAAACAGAAACAGAAATAAAGAGGGAATAACGTATTTTAAAAACAACATAAATTAACAATTAAAAAGAGATGGCAAGAATACACAGAGGAATTATACCAAAAAAAAAAAAAAATCTTAATGACCCAGATAACCACAATGGAGTGATCATTCACATAGAGCCAAACATCCTGGAAAGTGAAATCAAGTGAGCCTTAGGAACCATTACTACAAAACAAACTAGTGGTGGTGATGTAATTCCAGTTGAGCTATTTCAAATCCTCATAGATGATGCTGCAAAAGTGCTGCACTCAATATGCCAGCAAATTTGGAAAACTCAGAAGTGGCCACAGGACTGGGAAAAGTCAGTTTTCTTTCCAATCCTAAAGAGAGGCAATGCCAAAGAATGTTCAAACTACAGCACAATTATACTCATCTCACATGATAGCAAAGTAATGCTTAAAATTCTCCAAGTAAGGCTTCAATAGTACATGAACTAAGAACTTCCAGATGTTCAAGCTAGATTTAGAAAAGGCAGAGAAACAACAGATCAAATTGCCAACATCTGTTGGATCATAAAAAAAATTCATTGGAAGGACTGGTGCTGAAGCTGAAACTCCAATACTTTGGCCACCTGATGTGAAGAACTGACTCACTGGAAAAGATCCTGATGCCAGGAAAGACTGAAGGCAGGAGGAGAAGGGGATGGCAGGATGAGATGGATGGATTGCATCACTGACTCAATGAACATGAGTAGGAGTAAGCTCTGGGAGTTGGTAATGGACAGGGAAGTCTGGTATTCTGCTGTTCATATCACAAAGATGCAGACTGACTATGCAATTGACGTGAATTGAAATAAATAACAATAATGCAGTTTTGAAAGAACAAATTATTAAAATATTTCGATAATATGAGTAGGGGTGGAAAGAGGAAATATTAATGTAATCCACATGTGGAAAGCTGCAGTGAATGAACTAAGGCAGTGGCAGTAGGGCTGGTGATAAAGAAATGGAAATAAGAGGTCTAGAAATCAACATTAAGTAGTCAGGAAGGTGATGTATTCAAGTACAGGAGACATTCTAAGGATTTTTGTAGTAAGCATATTTTTAGACATAACCAAAGTAATTGGTCACCTTGTGTGTTCATCTTGGTGCTTAAACATAAATTAAAAGAAGATGTTCAGGAGGAGAATAAGGATTTCCCTAACCTGCAAAGGCTACACATTTCCACCAACCTCTACTATGAGAAACTAGTATCTAAGCAAGCATTGTGTTTATTTTAATTTAATACAATTAAACCTGTAGGTATCCAGAGTTAAGTCTTAGTGCCATGTACTTCCTTATTTCTTTGACTCTAGGGTTCCATGTTGAAAAACTTAACTGCAATGTTATAAATTAGAAATACTTGAACCATTCAGTCATCAAGTCATGACCTAACCTTGGCTTACTGCACTACCTTTTATATTCCTCCAAAAAGATATTTCATCTGGACAACATATTCAATACAATACAGTAAAGAGTTGAATAGTAAAGTAGAATATATTGAAATTTACTTCAAAAGGGGTCACAAATGGCCCATGTGTGTTGACTTGAGAAACTGTAAACATTCTGAGAATCTTAAAGTCCAGTGTCATTACTAACATACAGAAAGGAAATAGATATATGCTTCTAATATCTGTAAGTTATGCCAACTAACATCCCTTCTTAGCATCATTACACATGGGGTATGATGAGACAGAGAGTAGCATATACAGGCCGTATTTCTAGAAAGAATCTCAGTTCTTTTCTATTCTAAAGAAGAATAGATTGTTCCTTTTAATATCCATTCCCTGTCCACAGGGCTTAATAGCTTTGCAAGGTAGGATAAATACATTTGTAGTGAAGGATGAAGGTCATAATGTTAAGTGCTGAAACACTGAAGTAATTTTTTGTTTTTCCTCTTACAAGTAGAACTGAATTAAGATCTAATAAAAAGTACTATCTGTAAAATTATGGGCAAGAAGGCTCATATGACACCAAAACTATTTCTTCATTCAGGCATATCAGTCACATTTTCCATATGCAAAGGAGTTGTTTTCTTCTTAACATATGAAAATTATTTATAATTTTGTAAGTTAAGGAAAACTTATTTGCCATCAAGATTCTATAGCTTACCAGCTGCTACTTGCATTATACAATATTAGACATCTTTAGCCCTACAGAGACTTTTGTTTTTGCCAGGACTTCACATGAATAATATATTATTACTCTTAATTGACAATATCAAATAGATGTTTTAATTTCATATAAAAATCTCTAGACTTCTGTAATATATTATAAGCCATGATATTTTACAATATTGATGTTTTTTATAATTACTTCTTATATTATCTTTTTTTTTTTTTTTTT
>SJYT01056837.1:29765-40354 GCA_006410635.1 Cephalophus harveyi
CTCTAGAAAGCTGTAAAATTGATGTGTATAAACATCTTTTAAGAAAAATCAATGGATCTAATGTCAAAGGGAATGAAATTTCAATTTCATCTTTCCAATAGAATTGGCCCTAATGATGTCTACTTAACAACACAAAAATTCTGTGATTAAAGAAAAATTCTGTAATGCCAGATAATCCTCCATTAAATACAATTAAAATATTAAAAGAATGAAAATTAGAGACTTGAAAATGAAGCTAGATTGGAATGTTTTTATTATACTGACTTTTGATAATATTTCTAAGAAATTAGCACTGTTAATCTCACCACAATTTATTTCCTACATGTTTATTTTCTCTGAATGTTTAAACCAGCTTTGGGTTTATTTATCTTCCTCCCTCTTTCCCTCTCTCTCCCCTTTCCTTCCTACCTTCCCATCTGTGTCTATCTGTCCATCCATCTATCTGCAAGGATTAAATTTATGTGTCACCACAACTAGTGGTTCAGCAATTTGGTCAAACATTACTCTGGATGTTTCTGTGTAGGTGTTTTTGAATGCACACAACACTTAGATGAGTAAACTGACTCCTGAGTAAATAACTGAATACAGCAGATTGCTCTCACTAATGTGGGTGGGCCTCATCCCATCAACTGAAGGCCTGAATAGAACAAAAGGCTGATTCTGGCTGAATGAGAGGGAATACCTCCTACCTGACTGCCTTCTACCTGTGCCATAGGTTTTACGCCCTCCTTTCAAACTCAGACTGAAACATGTGTTTTTCCTTGATCTAAAACTTACTGGCCTTTGGACTGTCTCGTCAGGTTCTCTAACTTGAGAACTGTAGATCCTGGGGATTGTCAGATTGCACAAATGCATGCTGCTGCTATGTGGCTTCAGTCGTGTCCGACTCTGTGCGACCCCATAGACAGCAGCCCAGCAGGCTCCCCCGTCCCTGGGATTCTCCAGGCAAGAACACTGGAGTGGGTTGCCATTTCCTTCTCCACCACAAATGCATGAGGCAGTTCCAAATAGACAGATATGAATAGAGAGATATGAAGTCCTATTGATTCTCATTCTCTGGAGAACCCTGACTAATCTCCATCCCTTTCTTTCATCTGCATATACACATATGTGTATGGGTGTGTGCATGTGTTTCAAGTAAGAATCACTGTGCATGTACAGGACTATTTCTCTATTTATTGGCTGTGCTGGTCTTGGCTGCTGCATGGGCTTTTCTCTAGTTGCAATGAGCAGGCTTCTCATTGCAGTGGCTTCTGTTGTGGAGCACAGGCTCTAGGGCACACAGGCTTCAGTTGTTTCAACACACAGGCTCAGTAGTTGCTGTTCCCAGGCTCTATTGCACAGGCTTAATAGTTGTGGCACACAGGTTTAGTTGCTCCATGGCATGTGGGATCTTCTTGGTCCAGGGATTGAACTCATTTAGCATTGGCAGGCAGAGTCTTTACCACTGAGCCACCAGGGATGTCCTACAGGAGTATTTAAAGAGATTAACCTTCTTGGCCTTTTTATTACCCAATAATACAACTGAAAAGAGGCGTTTGAGGAGATTGAAGAATACTGCCTTTCCCTAAGCAAGAATAAACTTCCAATTTGTCCATAATATGTTGATTGATTTTCATTTTTTATTTCTTTTCTAGAGATTTACACTGAAACTATCTAGATTAAGAACATTAGCTCTGAAGTCTGACAAACCTAGCTTTCAATTCAGGTCCTGAAATCTAGGTCCTAACACCTAATGCTCTTGGATAAATTATCCACCTCATTAAGACTCAGTTTTCTCATCTATGAAATTTTGACCAAAAAAAAAAAAAAAGAATACTTCTAAGGTATTGGACACAGTGCCTTGTACACAATAAAACCTTAAGAACTGGTATTTTCATTTATCAATTACCTCTATCTTACTGTGTATACCTACATTGTATAAGACTACAAAATCATAATAGAAAGTGTTCTGTTAAGACATTTCATCCAGTGAGTTGTCAGATAACCTATTCTGATTCTATATTATAATTGTATCAGCATTTTATTCTAAATCTCTTAGTTTTAAGCTACTATAACTTAAAAAAAAAAGGATTTAATATGCATTAATGGCAAGATATGATAAGCAAACCAAGGTATTGCCACTTTCTCCCTTTGGCATTCAAAAGCCACATGCAGTTTGAGAAACAGAAACACAAGTTTCTTCTTAGTTATCTTTCTTGAAAGTCACTAAACTCCTTTTTGCAGTTGCACTGACGAGAACCAAAAGAGGTTAGTCTCTCTAAATAGTGCTGAATCCCCGGAGTTAGAGACATATCGCTTGAAGTAGTGACAGAGCACTGCTATTGGCTGGTGTCCTAGAGACCTAGATAACTCTTGGAAAGATGAATTGGTGTTCATTTGTTCAGCTTGTGCATGCTCTGTTGCTCAGTCAAATCCTACTTTTTGAAACCCCATGGACTGTAGCCCAGCAGGCTCCTCTATCCATGGGATTTCCCAGGCAAGAATAGTGGAGTGGGTTGCCATTTCCCATTCCAGGGGATTTTGCTGACACAGGAATTGAACCTGGGTTTCCTGCTCTGCAGTCAGATTCTTTACTGTCTGAGCTATCAGGGAAGCAGTTCTCAATACCATAGCCTCCGCAAGAGTCCCATATGATCATGTGATAAACAGTAAGCAATAAGGGATCTAGTTTAAAACTAGCATCATATTATGCAAAACAACAGAATGGGAAAGTCTAGATATCTATGCAAGAAAATTAGAGATACCATGGGAACATTTCATGCAAGAAGGGGCACAATAAAGGTCAGAAATGGTACGAACCTAACAGAAGCAGAAGATATTAAGAAGTGGCAAGAACACAGAGAAGAACTATACAAAAAAGATCTTCACATCCCAGATAATCACAATGGTGTGATCACCAACCTAGAGCCAGATATCCTGGAATGTGAAGTCAAGAGGACCTTAGGAAGCATCACTACGAACAAAGCTAGTGGAGGTGATGGAATTCCAGTTGAACTATTTCAAATCCTAAAAGATGTTGTGAAAGTGCTGCACTCAATATGCCAGCACATTTGGAAAATGCAGCAGTGGCCACAGGACTGGAAAAAGTCAGTTTTCATTCCAATCCCAATGAGAAGAAATGCCAAAGAATGCTCAAACTACCGCACAATTGCACTCATCTCACCCGCTAGCAAAGTAATGCTCAAAATTCTCCAAGCCAGGCTTCAACAGTATGTTAACTGTGAACTTCCAGAAGTTCAAGCTGGTTTTAGAAAAGACAGAGGAACCAGAGATCAAATTGCCAACATCTACTGGATCATCAAAAAAGCAAGAGAGTTCCAGAAAAACATCTATTTCTGCTTTATTGACTATGCCAAAGCCTTTGACTGTGTGGATCACAATAAACTGTGAAAAATTCTGAAAGAGATGGAAATATCAGACCACCTGACCTGCCTCTTGAGAAACTTATATGCAGGTCAGGAAGAAACAGTTAGAATTGGTCATGGAACAACAGACTGGTTCCAAATAGGAAAAGGAGTACGTCAAGGGTGTATATTATCACCCTGCTTATTTAACTTATATACAGAGTACAACATGAGAAACACTGGGCTAGATGAAGCACAAGCTGGAATCAAGATTGCTGGGAGAAATATCAATAAACTCAGATATGCAGATGACACTAGCCTTATAGCAGAAAGTGAAGAAGAACTAAAGAGCCTCTTGATGAAAGTGAAAGAGGAGAGTGAAAAAGTTGACTTAAAACTCAACATTCAGAAAACTGAGATCATGGCATCTGGTCCCATCAATTCATGGAAAAAAGATGGGGAAACATTGGAAAAAGTGACAGACTTTATTTTGGGGGGCTCCAACATTACTGAAGATGGTGATTGAAGCCATGAAATTAAAAGACACTTGCTCCTTGGAAGAAAAGTTATGACCAACCTAGACAGCATATTGAAAAGCAGAGACATTACTTTGCCAACAAAGGTCCATCTAGTCAAGGCCATGGTTTTTCCAATAATCATATATGGATTTGAGAGTTGGACTACAAAGAAAGCTGAGCACCAAAGAAATGATGCTTTTGAACTTGTGTTGGAGAAGACTCTTGAGAGTCTCTTGGACGGCAAGGAGATCCAACCAATCCAACCTAAAGGAAATCAGTCCTAAATATTCATTGGAAGAACTGATGCTGAAGCTGAAACTCAAATACTTTGTCCACCTGATGTGAAGAACTGACTCATTTTAAAAGACCCTGATGCTGGGAAAGATTGAAGGCAGGAGGATTTTGGGACGACAGAGAATGAGATGGTTGGATGGCATCACTGACTCAATGGACATGAGTTTGAGTAAACTCCGGGAGTTGGCGATGGACAGGGAGGCCTGGTGTGTTGCAGTCCATGGAGTTGCAAAGAGTCAGACATGACTGAGTGTCTGAACTGAACTGAACTGTACTGATGCATAATGTGTTTGACTTATTTTTTTGTTTGTTTAGGTTGTCTTGATTTTTCCTTTCTAGGCTAACATAGCCGACTTAATACTATCTTTGTGTTTGTACTACATATGCTAAAGAATTATTCTTTATTTTTGAAAAAATAAGGCAAAATAAGCATTTTTAGAAAACTGTTATTGTTCATTTCACTTTCCTCTGTGTTTTCACAAGAAAAAGTCATGTTATAATTAAAGGACACCCTTCCCTGGCATGTTTTATGGTCCTACTAAACATAGCACTATATTGTTGAAGGTGTTGATGGGTAACAAAGGCAAGTATTCCTTAATGTCAGATTTACCTTTTCATCTCCTGGATACCTGGGGGGATAAACTTTACTAAACTCAAATGTCAGAGCTCTATTCTGCATTTCAGCATGATAGCTCAGCAATGTGCAGTTGTACACTTCAGCAGAAATGTCTGCCTGGCCAGATTAATGGTCAGATTAATGGTATCTGTTTATTTTAAATATATCTATTTTGAGGCAATGTTTCCAGGTGTTTGCCTAGTTAATAACAAAAGGCTCCCTAGAGGGCCTAGAATAAGCATAAATGAAATAAAGGAGTTTTTTTCAAGGTAATTATCTCTAGTCAATAATAATTAGTCAATGAGTAGATTGATTGGACAAATGAAAAATGATGTTTTAAATTTTTTATCAGATCAGAAAAAGTTAAGATTAGATGACTTTCTACTTGTTTTCCATTTTATAAATATTGGGGATGCTGAACAATGTTTAGATATGATGTTCTGATAAATGATGAAATGTTTCTTCTTAAGCAGCAATTATAGAAGATAATAAGAAGGAGCTCTGGGCATCCTTATTTAACTCTTAGGTGTGTCTTTGAATCCACATCTAAAAGTACCATACCAAATTTACCTCTGTAATCTTCCAATCAACTCAGAAATGTCATTCCAGCTTCTTTTACAAATGTTAGCACTTGGTTCTGAAATGATAGATCATCTCTTTGGCTCTTGTTCCATTTTCCTTTTCTGTAGTTTTGACAAAATTGAACATCATTACCTATAAAATTTCTGCTTATTGAGTTTTTCAGATTTGTTGAGCATTCTTCATCTCAACATTTTTTTTTTTTTCTTCTGAGGAGTGGGAGAATTAGGAAGGGAAAAGTACCTAAACAGATGGATCATTTTTATATGCCAAGTGGCTTACATATATAAGATTATTTAACTACCATGTAAATTTCATGCTTTATGAGGTATATTAGTTTGCAAGGCTGCCATAATAAAGTGCCACAGACTGGGTGGCTTAAATACCAAAAATTTATTATCCTCACATTTCTGGAGACTAGAAGCCCAAGGTCAATGTGTTGGCAGGATTGGTTTCTTCTAAGGGCCTTCCTCCTTGCTTGTAGATGGCTGTCTTCCTGGTCTTCACATGGCCTTTTTCCATGTGTGCCTATCCTCACCTTTTCTTATAAGGACACCAGTCATATTGCATTATGGTCCAACTAATTTTCTTTTAATTATCTCTTTAAAAGCACTGTTTTAAAGACCTAATTTTATCTGATTAAGATCTTGCTTTTAAGAGATAATTAAGTACTGAGAGTTAGGATTTTAACACATAAATTTTGGAAGAGACATTATTCAGACCATAACAGGAGGGTTATGTAGGAGGCAACTGAGACTCAGTGAATTTAAGGGTGAGTCATAGGAAATGAAATTTGTCATTTCAGAAATTCTCCATGAAATCAATAACATTGTCTACCACATTCTGCCTCCCACCTGGATCTTGTTCTTGACATGGTCATTAATTCTGAATGACTTTCAGAAAGTTCCTAAACTTTATTTTTTTGCTATTGTTCATTGTACAAAGCAAGGAAGTCTTGTGGAATTTAAGGAATCATACAATTTAAATATTTTGGATGACAGGAGTTGAATTTCTGCCATAAGTCCTGATTCTCCACTTACATTGTAGAACCCTTTGGGGTAGAAACAAATTTCACTTTTTAATTTCACTAATAATTAAACAATACTGAATTTATGATTAATTAATCAAATTGGGACTTTTAAGTTCTTTATTACAATGGAGAAATGAGAGGTTTTCACTTCAAAGTATATATTATACGCTGATTTTGTAAAAGCATCTAATGATTTCAGTCTACATTTAGCAATGGAGCAATAGCTACAAAGGTAAAAAATTAGAAAAAAAAATCATTGTGAAGAATTTTCATGTGATTACAATAAAAATCTTTCAGTTCTTTATTGAATATGATATACAACTCTTTTCTTTGTTTTTTCCTAATGATTTCAAATTAAATAAATGGACAGCATACAGCAAACATGGCATAGAACAACTAAAGCTGATTTACTAAACAGATTCAGTTTTCAGGTTATAGAATATAATTATCCCAGTTATCACAGACCCAATTTAAATTTCATTGTCGTATCATTCATAAATTCTTGAAGCTGAGAAATTTTGAGCATATGGTTATGTTATACATATGTTGCTGCTGCTGCTGCTGCTAAGTCGCTTCAGTCATGTCCAACTCTGTACCACCCCATAGATCGCAGCCCACCAGGCTCCCCTATCCCTGGGATTCTCCAGGCAAGAACACTGGAGTGGGTTGTCATTGCCTTCTCCGATACATATGTTGCTGCTGCTGCTGCTAAGTCGCTTCAGTCGTGTCTGACTCTGTGCAACCCCACAGATGGCAGCCCATTGGGCTCCGCCATCCCTGGGATTCTCCAGGCAAGAACACTGGAGTGGGTTGCCACTTCCTTCTCCGATGCATGAAAGTGAAAAGTGAAAGTGAAGTCGCTCAGTCGTGTCTGACTCAGCGATCCCATGGACTGCAGCCCATCAGGCTCCTCCGTCCATGGGAGTTTCCAGGCAAGAGTACTGGAGTGGGATGCCATTGCCTTCTCCGGATACATATGTTAGGATGGTATTAAGTATTGGCTTCTTGAATTTCATTTGTTTTAAATTATAAACAATTCATTTCTTTGAAGATATTTCATTAATGGTTTCCTTTAGGTTAAATGATGAAGAAAAGTAAAAGTGAAAGTGACTCAGTCATGTCTGACTCTTTGTGACCCCATGCACTATACAATCCATGGAATTCTCCAGGCCAGAATACTGGAGTGGGTAGATGTTCCCTTCTCCAGGGGATTTTCTGAACCCAGTATCGATCCCAGGTCTCCCACATTGCAGGCAGATTCTTTATCAGCTGAGCCACCAGGGAAGCCCAAATGATGAGCATATATTTAAATATTTTTCACCCTCATATTTTACATTTAGAACTTATATTGATAATAGCTATAATATCAAATCAGTAATTTTTTATTTGGTCTATTTCCTTCAGTAGTAAAATGCTTACATTTTCATTATTTCTCTAGTAGAAAATAGAAGGGCATTCTAGAATAAAAATATATTAGAGTTTTAGGCTCTGATGTGTTAAAAAATATATGTTATGGTCTGAATGTGTCCATACAGAATTCATATTGAAATCTAAACCTCCAAAGATGATGGGATTAGGAGATGGGGCCTTTGAGAGGTGCTTCAACCATTAGAGTAAGCCTTCATCAAAGGGATTAGTGCTCTTATAAAAGAAGGTTCAGAGAAATCTCTCACCTCTTCCAGCATGTGGGGACATAAGGGGAAGACACCAGCTAGGAACCAACTAGGGGTTCCTCACCAGAAGGTGACCATGGTGACAACTTGATCTTGGACTTTCCAGACTTTCTAATTGTGGACCACAAATTTATGTTTATAAATTAGCCAGTCTGTGGTATTCTGTTATAGCAGCTTGAATAGACTAACCACAACACTCTTATCATTAATACATTCTTCAGATCCACTATAGCAGTCTCAGCAGTTGTTTTGCATTGAGTATTATCTCTATAATATTGCTCAACAGAAATGAATTATTGTGAATATTACATAAACTAGATGGACACAGTTTATTTTTCTGCCCAGGTACTAGACTGTTTAAGACTGACTACATAATCTTTTTATAATCCTGTAAACAAATATATTATTCTTAACCTTGACTATAGTGTAGCAACATTTTATGTAGCAAAGGTGCAATCTCATTTTATGGAATTCCTCAATGATGTATGTCCAGAAACCATCATGTACTTGTGTAAAGGAATTAAGTATAAAATTAAATACATCCTGTGATTATGAGAACACATCCATGAAAGTATATTAAAATTAAGTTTCTCATTTTTATGAAACATTTAGTTTTCTCTCATAAAGCAACAATGTGTCTATAATATTTGGAAACTTTTCATTGTTTAAATATATTTTAAGCCAAATACATGATTGTTTCATAGATATTACACATTTTAAGGAACAATAAGTATGAAGCATTAAATCATATTTGAGAAAAGACATTTTGTCAATTTTAAAACATATGGGTACATTTCAAATAAAAATTGACCTCTAATTTTCACATGTACCAAGTTTAATATTAACCATTGCCAGCTTTTTATTTTTACTTTCCTGAAATATAATTTATTTTTGTTTTAGCCTAATTCTAGTGATTTAAAATATGAGAATCATACTTTGGCATCAAAAGGATATATCAGTTCAGTTCAGTTGCTTAGTCGTGTCTGACTCTTTGCGACCCCATGAATAGCAGCATGCCAGGCCTCCCTGTCCAAATGTCTTATTTGTTGTTGTTCAGTTGTTCAGTCATGTCTGACTCTTTGTGACCCCAGAAACTGCAGCACACCAGGCCTCCCTGTCTTTCACCATCTCTCAGAACTTGCTCAACTGCATGTCCATTGAATTGGTGATGCCATCCAATCATCTCATCTTCTGTCTTCCCCTTCTCTTCCTATTTTCAATCCTTCCCAGCATCAGGGTCTTTTCTAATGAGTCAGCTCTTTACATAAGGTGGCCATAGTATTGGAGCTCAGCTTCAGCATCAGTTCTTCCAATGAATATTCAGGATTGATTTCCTTTAGGATTGACTGGTTTAATCTCTTTGCAGTCTAAGGGACTCTGAAGAGTCTTCTTCAACACCACAGTTTGGAGAAAACTGAATCTTTTATAGAATAAGAATGTTTTAATGACATCAATGGGGCTTCCCTGGTGGCTCAGATGGTAAAGAATTTTCCTGCAATGTGGGAGACCTGGGTTCGATCCCTGGATTCAGAAGATCCCTGGAGAAGGGAATGGCAACCTACTCCAGTATTCTTGCCTAGGAAGTCCCATGGACAGAGGAGCCTGGCAGGTTACAGTCCATGGGGTCACACAGAATCTGGCATGACAGAGCAACTAACACATTCACTTTTCAACAATATCAATATGGCACTACTTGAAACTGAGGCTCCTCAGGGTCACTGCCCCTGGCCTCGGGCGCGAGGTGGCTTCTCCCGGCTGCCCCTGACCTCGGACGTGGGATAGCTCCTCCCGGCTGCCGCCCCTGACCTCGGATGCGGGGTGTCTCCTCCCAGCCGCCACTGGCCTCGGACACAGGGTAGCTCCTCCCGGCCGCCGCCCTGACCTCAGACGCAGGGTGTCTCCGCCTGGCCGCCCCTGACCTTGGATGCGGGGTAGCTCCTCTCAGCTGCCGCCCTGACCTTAGACTCGGGGTGTCTCCTCCCGGCCGCCGCCCCTGACCTCGGACATGGGGTAGCTCCTCTCAGCCGTTGCCCCTGACCTTGGACGCGTGGTGTCTCCTCCAGGCCGCCGCCCATGACCATGGACACGGGGTGGCTCCTCTCAGCCGTTCCTGCACCATCGCAGCCTGGCACTCTAGGCCACTGCCCCTGACCTCGGACGTGGGATAGCTTCTCTCCCCTGCGCTTAGTGTGCCGGCTTCCCACAGCCGCCTGCGCTTAGTGCGCGGCCTCTCGCAAAAGAAGACTCTACACATGGACATCACCAGATGGTCAACACCGAAGTCAGATTGATTATATACTATGCAGCCAAAGATGGAGAAGCTCTATACAGTCAACAAAAACAAGACCAGGAGCTGACTGTGGCTCAGATCATGAACTCCTTATTGCCAAATTCAGACTTAAATTGAAGAAAGTAGGGAAAACCGCTAGACCATTCAGGTATGACCTAAATCAAATCCCTTATGATTATACAGTGGAAGTGAGAAATAGATTTAAGGGCCTAGATCTGATAGAGTGCCTGATGAACTATGGA
>SJYT01056837.1:41925-64003 GCA_006410635.1 Cephalophus harveyi
AAGACTGTTGAGAGTTACTTGGACTGCAAGGAGATCCAACCAGTCCATTCAGAAGGAGATCAACCCTGGGATTTCTTTGGAAGGAATGATGCTAAAGCTGAAACTACAATACTTTGGCCACGTCGTGTGAAGAGTTGACTCATTGGAAAAGACTCTGATACTGGGAGGGGTTGGGGGCAGGAGGAGAAGGGGATGACCCAGGATGAGATGGCTGGATGGCATCACGGACTCGATGGACTTGAGTCTGAGTGAACTCCAGGAGAGGTGATGAACAGGGAGGCCTGGCGTGCTGCGATTCACGGGGTCACAACGAGTTGGACACGACTGAGCGACTGAACTGAACTGAACTGAATTGATAGTGAGGGCTCTCTTTGTTCATTACTTATAGATGGGATTTTTCTACCAGGGTCTACTTGGTTCACTGATTTCTTTTTTGGTTGTGATTGCTACTGTTACTTTTTACTTTCTTGCTTTAAAACATTTCCTAAAATTTTTATACTAAACTAAAATCCCTCTCATTCTATTCATTTCTTTCTTTACTTTGAATAAAGAGTAAGCATAATTCTCTTTTAAATATCTCCAAATAACTATTATTAAGTTATGAGATCTTTATTCTAGAGAATAATCATTTCCAGTTTTCTCAACAATTCATCCCCTCAGTAACCTAAAAATGTTGGAATACCTTTTGTTCAATTGCAGTCTGAGGTATTTTATACCCCTTACTATGGGGTTCTAGGAAAAGGTAGGAATGCGTCAGAAATGTATAGGAATAAGGGATACATTTTCTTCTTTAAAAATAATGTTTTTCTAGGTATTAAATATTTTTTTCAAGTAGCACCAATATGTTGGTTTTTAATTAGTTTATCTTAAACTAAAATCAGCTTGTATATTTGATTGTTAGTTAATTACTCTTGCAGTTTGTTGAGAACTTGAAGAGTTGATTTTGGCTTCCCTAGTAGCTCAGATTTGGAGGGAACTAAATATAGAACTTTATTAGTATCCCTCTAGAATCTTATATCCTGTAGTCCAGCTTACCTTTCTAGCTTGTGAGAATCCTTTCAGACCTATAATTGTCATTAGCTATCTCTCCAAGTTTCATGGCAATCATTGGGAACATTAATAAATATTCTACTTCATCTTTTCTTCCAGGTTCACGATAGAATTTTTGCATTCTGGAAGTTAAGTGCATTTGTGTGATTTGCTTTGTCCAATAAAATTTAGCCAAAATTTTCTGTGTCATAGCTAGGAAAAAAAAAAAAGAGAGAATCATTTTTTCCCTCTATTTTCTATGACTGCTAACATTAAGTAGGATACCTGTTTCTCAGCCTGGGTACGGGAGTGGGGATGATGCAAAAGAGACCCCCCTCATAGCCTGAGATTAACATGTGAAACAGCATTAAATAATCCCCTCTTGCTTTAAACCACAGAGATTATGAGTGTGTTTGAGGGGGTGCACATATGTGCTGAAATTTTTATTATTGTTATGTATGTTAGAATAATCAGTTTTCATAACAAAATGTCAGTGGCTTAATGTGGCAAAATTTAACTTTTTTTCTCATACAACATGTCCAAGGTGGGTTTTCAGGGCAGCTTTGTTCACTACAATCACTCAGATATCCAGGCTAATGGTGGTCCATCTTGACACACATTTTCATCATCTCTTGGCAGGGAAAATGAGTGTGGGGTACCTTATCTACTCTTAGACTCTTAGAGTAGTAAGTTACCCAGAAGTGACACAACACTTTTTATATTTTGTTGACCAAAACAAATCACACACCTACATCTCGCTTCAGATTGGTGGAATGTACGAATCATTCGTTAGGAATTCAGTATAAACACCATATCCTTTGAAAAGATCCTCTATCCAACTGTGGAGAAGATGGAAACTATCATATATTCCTGAGGCTCCTCTTTTAGAAAGCAGGAGAAAAGCAGAGGTCACTATTCCCTGGAAGTGGTTACAAGTACATAAGTGCCCAGATGTGAGGTTCATAGTTGCTTCTTGGTGAGAACTGAGAACCACTATACTGCTGCCAGCTGAGATAAGTAGAGGGAAACTTTCTAGAAATTTCTTTAAAAAGGAAATAATTTCCAACTAGCTTTTGACAGACACCATCTTCAGTATGTCATGCAGGCATTCAGCTCTGCTTCCCTAGCCATATGAAGGTGGCTTCTCTCCCTTTTACAAGGATTTTTCTGTACTTAGATTTCCCATCTCTTTCAGATTCATAACAAATCTCAATTCCTATATTAATTTATAAAAGAATGCTTAGATTGACTCTGTTTCACTGACAACACATACCAATACAGCAGAAACATGCAAACTTTATGGTTTCAGAGAAAGGATAACCATAGTATGTATGGTCAGCCCTAATGAATACCACATACATTATGTACCCACAGATAAACTACATTCTTTTATTTAAATGTTTGTGTTCCTCTCAAATTCATAATGTTGCGACCCTAATCTCAATGTGATGGGATTTGGGGATGAGATATTTAGGAAGTAATTAGGTCATAAGGATGGAACTCTCATGAATAGGATTGATGATCCTATAAGAAAACATTAACTAGTTCTCTTTCTATCACATAAAGATAGAGCAAGATAATGACCCTCTGTCTGCCTGCAAGAGGGAACTCATCAAGAACACATCTATGATCTTGATTGTCCAGGCTCCATAACTGTGAGAAATAAATGTTTGTTGTTGAAGCCACCAGTCTATGATAATTTGTTATACTAGCTCAAACAGATTAAGACATACATTAGAACTGAAAATTTAGGTACTTCTATTAAAAAAAAAATTTATAAATATGGAAGTGGCTTTGGAACTGAGTAATGAGCAGTGGCTGGAATTCCTGCTAGGAGTGGTGATTATTATGAAGGGACTTTCAAAGGTGATTCTCCTGAAAGTTCATGAATAAAAATAAGGAAGCTTTAGATAAATTGCCCATCTTCTTAGAGAGACTACATAATCATGTACAGAAGTGTACAGAAATAAGAACAGTAAAGGCCACTCTGATATTGTCCCAGATCAAAACAAAGAACAAGTTATTAGACAATGAAGAAGATAATCCTTGTTACAAAGTGGCAAGGAATTTGGCTGAATTGTACTTGTGACCTAGTCTTTTGTGAAAGCTAGAACTTGAAACCAGAAAAATGTATATATATATCTGTATATTAGTCTTTTTGACCATGGCAGAAAATAAGAATTAAATAAAAGTTGGGCAGTGCTATTTCTGAGATTTCAAATATATATAAGAAATTCATTTTATCACAATACTATTGCAATAGGGAAAAGTGGGAAAACAGATTTTTAAACTGTGTTAAGGTTTTTACAGTGTCTAGAAGTGGTAGCAGTTACAATTGAAGTGAGACCCTAATGTAAATTATAAATTCTAGAGTAACCATTAAAATAATTTTTGTATAAGATTGTATCAATTAAAGACATAAATCCAATGAGAAACACACTATCTTCATCAATTTGAAATCGCAGTGTTGTTAAGGTGACATTTCACACAAATTTATGTATAGATTCAATGTAATTCCAATCAAAACCCCTACTTCTTTTTAATGGTAATTGATCAACTGGTTCTAAAAAAATATATGGCAATGAAAGTGCAAAAAAGTAATCAAAGTCACATTTAAGGAAGAACAAAGCTGGAGGACATACTCACCAAGTATCAAGACTTATTTTAAAGCAAATTAAATAGTGAGGTATTGGTGTAAGGAGAGGTAAATAAACCAATACAACAGATTAGAGGGTCTAGAAACAGACCTGTGTCTACATGGTCACCAGAATTAGGATAAAGATATTACTACAGTACAGACGGAAAGGATGATATTTTCAATCAGTTGAACAGATCAATTAGCTTTCCATATAAAAATAACTTTAATATTATACATACACATGAAAATTCATATAAATTTTAAAATTAATTGAAGAGTAAGATAATTGCATTTCTAGAAGACAGATGAAATATTTTCCTAATGCTGGGGGTAGGTAGAGATTATTCTTAAACAGGCTAGAAAAACACTAAAGATCTTAATCATAGATGACTGATTACTGTATTTCATTAAACTGAAATTTCTGTTCTTCAAAGACATTATTAAGAAAGTGAGAATGTAAAGCAATAAATGGAAAATAATACTTTATACACATGGAGAGGGACTCATACTTAAAACTCATATGAGGAACTCCTATAAATCAATAAAAACATCAACAACCTAATTTTCTTAATGGACAAAAGGCTTAAATAGGCACTTATTAATAGCTGAAAAGGATATCTAAATTGCCTATAAGCATATGAAATGGCATTCAAGATCATCAGTCATCTATAGACATAGACATGCTTATTTTAAATGTAGGTTTTATTTACTTACTATTTACTTACACAATCTGTTACAGTAAAAAATTCAATAAAAATAAAAGCATCTGAAATAGGTGAATTTTATTTATATCTTCTAAATATTTTATTAAGATTTATATATTTTTAAAATTTTGTGATTTTGTACTTGTCTTTCAACTATTTGAATATAAATTAATTACTCCTCTACAGTTATGGCCGAACTGCCAAAGTTGATATCGCATGTACTAGTTAAGACCTAAGTATCTGGAAAGTTTAGGTCAGAACTAATTTCATTAGGATGAATTTGGCAAACAAGTTCTTTTTTCAGGTATCTTTTGAATGTATTTTTTGTTTTAGGTATACAACAGAATGGTGTGATTTTTTTGTATACATCAGGAAATGATCACCATGGTTGTCTAGTTACCACCTATCACCATACAGAGTTATTAAAATATCCATTATATTCCCTTCACCATACATTATGTCCCCATTACTTCACTTCTTTTATAGCTGGAAATTTGTACCTATTAATAGCCTTCACCTATTTCTCCTGTCCCCACAGATTCCTTCTGGCAACTACTAGTTCTCTGTATCTATGAGTCTCTCTCTCTTTTATTTTGAATCACTACCATCCTTAAAAATCAAACTGAACAAATAAAGATACTATTAGGTTTTTCCTTTGAAAACATGTATTAAGATTTTGTTGTAATGCTATCCTAAATATTAAAATTGCTCTTATGCTTTGGGTTTTTAACACAAGGGAAATGCCTGCAATGATATCAAAATAGTCAGGTACAAAAAGTTCCATCTAATCTTAACTATGCAATGGAGATAAGGAATGTATCAAGGGTAATTGTAACAGGGGATGTGTTTGATATTGAAAATGTTAAAACAATAGTAAAACCAACTAAAAGACAGACTACTTGGCAATTTGAAACAATGTCGTTGATAAAACTGCTCCTATGCATGGTGGCAGACCCACTCATACCACTCTTCTATTGGGATGCCATGCTGGGTGCAATTCATTTTGCAGAGAAAAATGGAGTAATAAATATGTGATAAATCCACACCAACTGAACTATTAGACTGAAACAAAACTGTTTTCTTTGTATGAAACAATAGAAGTGGTTAATTTCAAAAAGTCTACTATACTTACTTTTTGTAAGTAGAATCATATATCATAAATGCAAACTTTCCAACTGAAATCATCAAAACTCATGTATGCAACAGCTGAGTAACTAAAAATTCAATTTAGAATTATTTCAGAGTGGCTTGTTAGCCTGTTTATTTACTCTTCACTGGAAACATTTTTAACTTGGTGAGAAGAGGTCATGAGAATGATTATGCTGAATGCATAGCTGTTGAGAATAAATTTATATTTGCTTATATTCAAAATATTTTGAGCTTAAAGTCCACTCAACCCATCAGAAAAAAAAATAGTTAAACTTGAAAGAGTTGTTATAAAAACATAATTCATCAATCATATATGCATATTCACTAATCTGACAAATTTATAATATTATTCAGCCTTCTGAAATTTTAGTAATGAAAATTCTAAAGCTCTGAATGTATGAATTGCAAATGTGTGTGAGTTTTCTTTTTTTTGGTTATGCTGAAAAAGATGACTTGAAGGCTTGATATTGCAAGGAATTTTAGTGATTAGAAATGTATACTGTGATAAGACCCAGTTGTTAATACATGTACTATAATGTTAAATTATATTCATATGTCATTAATGTCCACTGCTGGCTTATTTGTAGTCCATGTTAACATTTTGCCTATTGGAAAATGCATTTTATACTAGGTCAGTGTATAAATCCTTGAGGAATTTTTGTGCTTGATTCTGAAACTACTCACTGAGGTTTCACCTTTTAAAAATACCATTTTGCTGCCAAGAAATAGCCGGGCCGGCGCACTACGCGCGGCCGGGAGGAGCTGCCCCACGTCCGATTGACTCATTGGAAAAGACTCTGATGCTGGGAAGGATTGGGGGCAGGAGGAGAAGGGGACGACCGAGGATGAGATGGCTGGATGGCATCACTTTCTCGATGGATGTGAGTCTGAGTGAACTCCGAGAGATGGTGATGAACAGGGAGGCCTGGCGTGCTGCGATTCATGGGGTCGCAAAGAGTTGGACACGACTGAGCGACTGAACTGAACTGAACTGTAAGATAATCAATTCATTAGGCAATTTCATAAGTTTTTTTAGAAACTTTTTTATAAGAATGTTTGGTTTTAATCTAGTTGAGAAAGGATTATACTTGCTTCATGAAGGAAATAGCTAATGCAAATGCCTAATTTATTTGTAAATATTGATATGATACTTTCAGATGGTTTTATATCAGTTGATTCTGTACCTCTAATGTTGCCTTTTACTTTTGGGGTTTTTTTGTTTGTTTTATTCATTGAAGTAAATGACAACAATGTATTACTTAAGCTAATTAACATGGAAAAATTATATTTCCTATCAGTAAAAATGCCAGGATTTCAAACTCCAACTTTTCATTTTCAGATGATGAAAGATAAAAGTAAACTGCAGATAGGTTGAATTATCTCTACCATATAAAAAGTTCTTCATTTGAATTCACAGGATTAATTACATAATGTTGACATTTAGTCCAGATCTTGAAAAAACAAAACAGGTAAAGAATACATGAACCCAAAATTTCAGATGAAAGACAGAAAAACATTTACAATTCAAGAGATATAAAGAATAAATCACAGGGAACTATTTCCACCAACTCTTTACAGAAATTTCTCCTGACACAAATTTAAAAGCCTCAAAAGTCATAAGAAAAGAAAAAAAAAAGAAAGTATAGACCAACCAAGGCTATCAAATTCAAAGAAATGGAAATGGAAACTCTATTACCAACTTGGCTTCCTCCTTAAATACACTAATCATTATATGATAGATGCTGTTTTAACTAAGAGTAGTTCAGTGTATTCATCACCTGAGTTTACTTCAAGGATTCATATTTAAACATGAAAATCCAAAGTTGGCGGAAGATTAAAAAATGTGAGCTGAATAATAGATGCAAGGATCTGCAACAGGAAAAGACAGAAAAGATAATCTAGACATAAAACCCACTTACTTTTATCTATTTATATGCTATTACTTTTTTCTAGATGTGTTATTTCTATTTTTCAAACCTCACTTTTATCATATAATTGCTATTTTCTTCAGACATATATTGTTCTGTATTCCTAACTCTTTTAGGTAAGTTCCATTTTTTCTGTCCTGATCACTATTTCTCCTGTACCTGTAAGAGTTCCAACTACAATCAATGTCTATTAGAGATACTATGAAGAAATTCATTAATCAGAAGAAGAGTTGGCTTTTCAGGTACTGCAAAACTCACACATTCTATGAAATACAAATTATAGTATGTCTACTGATTTGGGGGAGGGAACTGTTTATTAATAAAAGTAGATGTAATTCTTACTGTGAGTCAGAGTCACAACATTTGAAAGCTTCTGTGTTTATCTGTACATAATCACTTTGACAGTACTGTAGTTCAACAGATGATAAACAAGTTTGAATTATTTTAACAAGTAACAATAATGTATTGATATGGAAAAAGTGGCAAAGAAAAGTCAAGCAGGTGGGTGTCATAGTTATATAAGCACGAAAGAAAGAGATGATAACTTAAAAGTTGTTTTAAGGAGAGATGGGGAAGTTTAACACTAAAGAAAGAAAAGATAAAATGAAATAAACTGTCTAGTCAAATTCAGAGGAACTGGAAATATGATTGTATTTAAAGATAATAGGGTATTTGAAAATGCTGCCATTGTAATGAAAAATCAAATTTGTCAAAAGGTGCTTTTGTTAAGTGTAACAGAATCACATTAGGAGTGACAATTGAATATGCAGAGTCTGGGGCCTCTTGTCAAAGTATTTTATCCAAATCTCTAGAGGTACAGCTAGGAGTATTTATTTTTAACAGACACCTCAGATGATCCTTATGTACACAAAAACTTAAGAACAGTTTCTTAATAATCTAATTTAAAAATACATTTTATCAGCTCTGCAAATTTTCACTGAAAGAATGATTTAACTATGAGATAGCTCACAATTTCCTCTCAAAGTCTGCTATGTCTTTAGCATTGCAAGAGAAAAAATAAAATGACATGAAATGCACTCTGATGAAATTCTGAAGATTATAATGAAAGTACATTATATCAAATGTATCTGGTATTGGAATTTTTATGAATACATAGGATAAGATTATGTTCCTGCATTCTAATGCCATGGAGTAAGAAGAGAATATGGTAGAAAAACAATTTTAACAATCATCAATCTCAGGCTTCTTCTAAAGTACACACTTTGATGTTCACTTATTGGGATGCAAGAAGAACTGTGGAAGCATTGAGAGCCACTTGGTATTTCAGAAGAGAACATCATCATCTAGCTAAAAGTTCCGGTTGATTATTTATAGGCAATGCACTGCAATTAGAATTTAAATAATTCAATGTTAGAAACCATTTTCTCTGAGATTAACAAAGATCCATTCTTACATGCTGTGTTTTTAATCAAAGAGGTGAAAGGTATAGAGCATGGGACAGGAACAAAGATGTCTGGTTACAAACTCACTCTTGCAATTTGCTGGTAATGTGCCTGACTGCATGTTTAAAGGCAAACTCAAATGTGGTGCACTGTCTATTCAGACCTTAATAAGAATGTAAATGAAGGATTATTGGTACCACTAGCAGATGATATGTCTTTAGAAATATTGCCTGAACTATACTCTATTATTTCTTAACTTCCAAAAAATCTGTACAATAATACACCTCATTAATGATATTGTCATTGTCATTTAGAAAACATGTGGAGACCTGCAAAATCACTATTAATTATAGCCACATGCATTAAAGCAGAAATGCTCAAATTCATCACTGTATTTGTTAATTAGCTGAAAAATCAGTCCTATTTTATCTGTATTTCCCTAAAACTAACCTTATTATTTTTTTGATTAAGGATAATTTTTTTTTTCAAAAGGGGGACACAGATCAGAAGAATTGTAATATGCTTTTCAACACAAACTACTCAATTTATTCTAACCTAAATTGTCTCACCCAAAAGAACATGGTAAATACTACAATAGCAAGACATCCCCACCCCCCACTTTCTTTCCATTAAAATGGTCTGATTGCCCCTGTCCATTTCTAAATGATAGATAATATCCTCTCCTCTTTAGCTTTTCTTGTCTATTATGTCCGTTATAGAAAACCTAAAATGAGGCATTTCCTGCAAGCCTGCAGAGAGAGAAGACTGAATAGGAAGCTGAAAGGGAGTATAGAGACCAGGATAAAAGGCAGTTATTAAATTTGTGAACTCTATCAGAAGACAAGAAAATAAACTGTACCACTGGCTGGAAGGGTAGTGAAGTATGACATTTCATTTTTATGCAGGTCTCAGCATGATAGAAGTAACACATTGAAGAACACTGTAAAAAAGCAGTTAGTGCATTCATTGAATGCCAGCATGGCTCCTCGGCTGTTCCTTGGTTGACCCTTTTTTGTGTCTTTGTGGAATAGTAGTGCAGAGATTCATATATATGAGATCAGACCCACCATCAACCCTTTGTGAATTCTGATGATGAGAGGCTGAGAGCTTATTCTGTGTAACTCCATGAGATTTGAGGCCCAGGTGTGCTTTATATTCTTCCACATTTCTTCTCCTTCAGTGCATGAATGCAGTCTCATGCAGTTTCAAACTCACCCTCTCTCTTTCTCCCTCTGACACACCCACGGTGTCATAGAATAGAGCTGTATAGAATGTTCCATATTAAGAATTCTTAAGCATTAAATGGATATTTAATGTTTTGCTTAAGTTCATGAAAGTAATATTTAAACTAAATATTTCTCATTCTCTTTAGTTCTTTAAGTATTACATAAATAAATATTAGATAAATAGGAATAACTTTTTTAACTTACACATTTATAATTTGTTATAAAATTTTTTAAAAAGCTGTGCCAAATAAACAATGAACACAACATAATTTTATTTTTTTTCCCCTTTCCTTTTTATACATCTGATTTCTAGTCTCCTTGTCTACCACATCTGGATGAAATCTTGAGCAGGACCTATTGCTTTTCAGCCACTAGTCAGTCAGAAAAAGAGCCTCAAGTTATGCAAAGTGTTGCCCTGTGTAATTTTAATGTTCCAAACACGTGAAAACTGTAAACTTTTCACCATCAACAGCTGAAGCCTAACCTAAGTTTGAAGATTTCAAGCAGGGACAGTGGCTTCATAAACTGGTTTCTATGCTCTAACCCCAAAACACTACCCCAGCCAAGGATCTTGGTCCCTCTTAGGTGGATGGAAAGGAGCAGGAAAGGTCTTCCAGTTTGAGTGTTGGTGCCTTGTAGGTGCCAAATCTTCAGCAGCTGAGTTTTTTCCTCTGGGCATTTTTGTGTGTGGGAATTCTTGACAAAGCTCCTGATAGAAAGCTCCTAGTACAGTTCTTTCATATTTTTACCAGCTAATGAATTTTCAATATACTCTTCATTGAGGAAATTTGACAGTTATCATTCACTGAAATCTCTTTGACTTCCAGATGACCTTCCTGGATAGAATTCCTTTCAGTAACTCTGAGCAGACCCACATCTGGCTCCTGGTAAATAGGCACTGGTGGCTCAGATGGTAAAGCATCTGTCTGTAATGAGGGAGACGGGTTCGATCCCTGGGTCGGGAAGATCCCCTGGAGAAGGAAATGGCAACCCACTGCAGTATTCTTGCCTGGAAAATCTCATGGATGGAGGAGCCTGGCAGGCTACAGTCCATGGGGTTGCAAAGAGTCGGACACAACTGAGAGACTGAACTGAACTGATAGCCCACGGGAGAAGTGCTGACACCTAGCAGTGCCTGCCTGCCTTCCCTCCCTCCTTCCTTTCCCTTCCCTTCCCTTTGCTTCCTTTCTTTCCTCTATCTCGAGTCTTGATAGTCATAGTCCTTTATATTTACACTTATCCTTGCAGAGTCTGCAATCAGTACATATGTCTCATAAACTTCATCCAACGCTGGCCAATATGTCCTAATTTTGTCTTAAAAATCCCTTCACTTGGTTTTAAAAAGAAGGGAAAGTAAATTTATTTTCTCCCCTTTTCTATGGAAAGTACTACAAAGTAGTTTTTAGATAAATCAGTTTATAGAAACTAGGTAGAAGAAAATTTAACTAAAAACTAGATCACACTTTGTTTTTAGGCAAAAGCCCTCCATATATGGTTTTCAGTCTCCATATTGCAACATTTTGGCCAGAGGAAGTTTCTTTAGATTGGCATTGGTCTCCTTATGGCATAACACTAGTAGTCTTTAGTAGCATCCTTGGTTTCTAGTTTAAAGTTCCAGTTTTACATTGTACAGTTCTATTTCCTTAAGGAGTCTTGTTTCTTTAGATAAAGAAATAGTAGTTAGAGATGATAATTTAAGTATTAAAAATGCTCTTTGCTCAAATATTATGTAAATATTACACAAGATAGAGTCTAGCTTCCAAAATATCCTCTTCACCCTCTTCTCTCCATCCTCTTAATTAGCTACTTTTATTAATGCTGTTCATTTTCAGTCAACTTATTTGAGCTGATAAGCAAATATGCATATATATTTTCATTTTATAAGTTTTATTAAGATATTAACTACTATATTGGTAAAAAAAAAAAAAGATATTAACTACTTACATTTTAGAGGAACATTATATCCTAAAGTTCAACCTGAAGTATCCATAGATTGTCTTTTTTAAATGGTACCAACCATGGTGCATATGTGCAATAATTTCTTACACATTTCATTATTGATGAACATCTAGGTTCTTTCCAATCATTTGCTATTTTATTTTTTAAATATAAATTTATTTATTTTAATTGGAGGTTAATTACAATATACTGCAAAGAATAGCCTTCAGCATATACCATTTTGAATATTCACAGTATGTCTTTGAAATCCCTTCCTGGGTTAAAAGATAAACACCATTCTAAATTTGTAAGTTAGAGTCAAATTCACCTCTGCAGGAGGTTATTAGGAAGAGTGCATGGCAACCCACTCCAGCATTCTTGCCTGGAGAATCCCAATGGACAGAGGAATCTGGCAGACTACAGTCCGTGGGGCTGCAAAGACTCAGACACCACTGAGGGACTAAGCAAGCACAGCACGGGAGGTTGTTACATTTTGTATTATCTCCAATGGGCTTCCCAGGTGGTGCCAGTGGTAAAGAATCCCCATGACAATTCAGGAGAGGCAAGAGACAGGGGTTGGATACCTAGGTCGGAAGATCCTAGTAGGAAATTGCAACCCACTCCAGTATTCTTGCCTGGAAAATTACAAGGGCAGATGAGCCTTGCTGGCTTCATCAATGAAGCCACAAAGAGTCGGGCACTACTGAGCACACTAAAACATGCTGATTATCCCCAATACTGTAAAATATACTTGCTTTCCATTACCTTATCAAGAAAGCATATTGTCTAAAGTCAAATGTCGCCATGGGTGAGAAGTCGTATTTCATATAGTATTAATTTACATTTCTCCTAATTACAAATAATAGTTTCTATAGAGTGCTTCTATATGTTGTCTGTTTTCTATAAATTATGGTCTTTTCCCTATCATTTTTAGTATTTTTTAAAAATATAAAATATTCAGCATAACTTTTTGGTATTGTAATTTTCTCTCAGTATTTTACTTTTTAATTCTTACCTTAGCTATTTTCATATGTAAGTTTAAAATTTCTATGTAGCTGTGTGTGCTATTCCTTCGTATCACAACTCCTGAAATTGAGCATTATTCAGGAACATTTCCCCACAGCTATTTCACAGAAAAATTGCCTGAATTTTTAAGCATTTATAAATGTTTATTTTATCTGTAAATCTTTAATCCACTTCTAAGTTGTCTATTTTCTTGTATGTGGTATCTGAACCAGATCACATTAAAATTTTTCCATATGCTTGTAACAGAGACAAACAAACCTGCCTCCATATTGGAGCTTTTCTTTTAGCTTGAACCTTTATGCTCTGTTGCCTGTGCTTAGTCTTGCTGACTCTGATCTTTGTAAAGAAATGTTGTCTGTAGCCTGAAATACACCTAATAGTCCTTTGTCAAGGCTCTGCCTCCTAGGCTTGACCTTTAGAGGTGTAACGCTTTTCATTTAGATAGAGATTAAAAAGTTGCAGAACAGAAAATATTTGTCTGGTTGTAGGTTTACAGGAACACCTTGACCAGACCTTCATGAACAGCTGCAAGAACAAAAGATTATCACCCCCCTTGCTGGGTCTGCCTGGCACCAAGAGGTTTGCATCAATCACATCTTTTAGTATAATAGAAGCCCGACCTCTAACTCAGACAAGATGGTTCTTTCGGACATTAGTCTGCCATCTTCTCAGGTTGCTGGCTTTCAGGATAAAGTTGCCATTCTTTATCCCTAAACCTCATACCTCCATTTATTGGCCTATTGTACAGCAAGCAGTAGGAGCTTGGATTGGGTAACGTGATTATCCAATTATGCAATATTCTTCTCAAAACAGTCTTCATTTTTCACTGATTTGTCACCTTTTCATATACAAAATGTTTAAATGTACTTTATTTTTGAATTTCCTATTCTTATCCATTTCCTCTATTAATTAATTTTGATTAAAGGTACTTGTAAAATATTTTAATATCGTTTATACATTATTATTCAAGAACAGCATAGGTTTTTGCATTTCTTCAAGTCTAGTTTTGAATCCTTCAGGAATCTTTACATGCAGAGACCCACTTACCCACTAGTCTGTAGTATTTCTGCTGAGTTTGTGCTTCATATTTAGGTATTTTAAAAATATTCAAGTCTAATTAAAAGGACAAAATTAGTGGGATTGTTAGAAGTGTTAATACAAAGAAGGATCAAATTTTAATAAAGAAAAAATTAGGTGAATCATGAGATGAGACTTTTTGGGGCAATACTGTAAACTACAAGTACAGAAAACAATGAAAAGTCCAATAGGACCCACTAGATTATGAACATGATGAAAGCAAACTTAGGTCTTATTCATTGGTACAGCAATTTACACAAACAGACATTGAATAATTTTTTGCAAATCAGTTCTATAGCATATGCAGATTATATGGCTTATGTTCACCATTAAGAGAGGAGAAAAACTGACTGATAATATTGAGAAAATTTTTGAGTGTATGACTTCAAAAGAAGTCTGAAATTCCTGACCATAAGCCTTATGGTGATTGCATTAAAGGCCAGAATAGAAATGCCAAGCACCATGAAAACATTGTAAACATATTTCTTATAAGCCGAGTAGTTTTATATGCTTTATAAAATTAAAAAGAAGAATAAAGATTTTGATCTTCCATTGATCATATAACTCTTGGTTCTGTAATAAATCAAATGGCAATGTGTTTCTGTCATAACCTCCTTCATCACTGTTATAGCTGCTTATAAAATTAGGTTTTGATGGCTATTCCAAATATTAGAAAACTGAGCTTAATATAGCTTTAATTTGACTTAACAAGCTTTTTCTTATTATTGTACGATATAGCTTGAAGAAGCAACAATTTAGCGTATAATTACTCAACAGCAGTTATGCTAGGCTCTGAGCATCAAAGATGAATAAAATGAAAATCCTCTAAAAAGATCACAGTCTAGTGTCAGAAAGGCATATTTTTTTTCTGCAGATTTATTTTTAATAACATGAAATACTCCTATCCCCCTAGTCGCAATAAATTCACTAAAAGGAAAGCTGTCTTCATTAAAAATATCAGTGTTTACATAATTCCTCATTAATGCTTCACAAATAATGGAGAAAATTAATGGTGTGTTTTTCTGCATATTTCATTTGTGAATGATAATCACACAAAACAAAGCAAACCAAAATAAACAAACAAAAGCAGCCAGTATGAAAAGTATGGATGAAATCAATTCACAGTTTGATAGCACTAGTTTTCTGTGCAGTCTTTGTGCATGTACTATAATATATTTATGGTAAGCACTTGTGATAACGCCAGCAAAAATTTTCCATCTTGCTGCATGCTTAATTTCATCTAACTTGTTTTATGGCAGTGTACTGAAACACAGAGCGAAGGTCTGTTTAAACCATTTGTCTCTGTTTCTCTTTGCAGAATGCCAACAGATTTGTTTAAACCAAAACAAAATGCATAAACAATCATGTCTTCGTTTAGCTAACTACACAACTTAAATTCCAGAGCTTATTTTTATAATATGCTGAAATTTATTAACTCAAATTCTGATTTTGATGCTAGCAACTCCTTTTTTTGTTCCTTTTTTATCAAGATGTTTACACATTTATTATTCTCTAGGTTCCTATGCTAAATATTGTTTTGCTTCTATAAATTACACAATGCAAATATACACTTTATTGAATAGTTTCAGATGAACAATGAGATAAATGTAGTGTTTTTTACTGTCTTATGGAATATCAGACCTCAAATGTGGTTACAGGTCTCACATATATTTTTTTCAAATTTGAGAGCAGCTATATATATATTTTTTATTTCCTCCAACATATAGTAGAGTTTAGCCATTTTCATGTGTGATTTGCAGGCAAGCAGTATCAACATCATTGTATAAGAAATACAGAATCTCAGACCTCTCCATAATTACTGAATCAGAATCTGCATCTTAACAAGATCCTAAGATTATTAACATGCATTTGGAAGTGTGAGATGCATGCTCTTATTAAGAATCAGGTGATAAGGGAAATGTGGTTCAAGGAAGGTTTATTCCTGGTAGTGGGTATGGATGGAAAGAACTCAGTTATTTTTAGTTTTGGTTAAAAACAAGAATTTATGCAGTTATATTATTTCAGCTTACAAAGACCTATTTTTACTTGAAAAGATTGAATACATATTGTTTTATCACTTCTGTATTTTGGGAAAGCAGCTTATGATGTATATGGATTAATTTCAGAATTACAAAAAATATATTTTTATATTGATGCTATAATTTGTTCCAGAAAGGTTTTAAAGGATTAACATTAATATGTAAAGTATGACATAATAGATAAGTGTAAAATAACAAAAAGAAACAATGAACAAAAATGCAATGACCTAAAAGTATAGTGAAAATATGGCTAAGAAAAAAAAAGTCAATGCCAAATTTACTTTAAGATTTTTAGCTTCATACATAAAACTAAAGAAACCCAATTAGACAAATTTACTGCAAAGATATGACCAAAATAAACTGCTTTCTAATGAGAAGTATATTATTCTTTGTATAAATTGCAGACAGAAATTTCTCTGTTGTATAATAAACAAGATCTTCAAATTATTCTTAAAGGAGACACAGGTAGAATGAGTTTCATGAGACTGTAGTTTTCTTACAGTGGCACTTAATATCAATTGGCAATATCAAGTAGAATTACATTTTGGATAAACAGTTCTATTAGTGGGCCAGTGAGATCTGAATAATCAGCTTTTGCTGATCTGATGGCAACCAATGAGTAAGTAAATTTCAACAATAGATTCTTTATGGAAAACTTTTTTTTTTCCTGAATATTGTTTGAACATTACTGTTTTTGTCATTCTGAGCACAGCTGATCCACAAAAAACTTTCTTTGCATACGTGTTCACTCAGTTCCTGAGGGCTGCAGGGAAGAATAAATTTCTTTATAACAAATCTCACTATACATCCTAAAAGAGACAGAAATATGTAAGGTACTTGTTCTCTACAGTGATCTAAACCATAGGTGCTACACAGATACAGACCCTGAGGCCCCTGAGAATGTAAGGATGATAAATATGACCTTCATCAGGCAAAGCGCCCCTGAGATTAAAAAATTATAGAAATTAGACAGTGTATTTGAAATGAATCTTCTCAATAGTAGATGTTTTTAAATATTCAACAACGGGGAACAATGACAGAAGCAAGAGGATGTGAAACCAAATGTAGCTTTTCTCGTAGCAGCAGTGAAAGACAGTGACCTAAAGGAGGGCTTCCCAGGTGTCTCAGCGGTAGAGACTGCCTGGCAATACAGGAGATGCGGGTTTTATCCCTAGGTTGGGAAGATCCTCTGGAAAAGGAAATGGCAAACCCACTCCAGTATTCTTGCCTAGAAAATCCGTTAGACCAAGGAGCCTGGAACAGGCTACCGTTAAGGGGTCGCAAAAAATCGGACACGACTGAGCACACAGCACACAAGCATTTAATCATCTATATTCCAAATTCCTCTCTACCAGAGTATAATTACTAGATCATATTGTTCACCTTAAAAGTAGAATCAATTCTGTCTATGCATAATAGACAGTAGATCTTACTATATATGCATTTATTTAAGATATCCATGAAAGAATTTGCTAGGCATTTAATGAAGATTAGAGATAAATGGGGAGAAGGCAATGGCATCCCACTCCAGTACTCTTGCCTGGAATATCCCATGGATGACGGAGCCTGGTAGGCTGCAGTCCATGGGGTCGCTGAGTCAGACATGACTGAGCGATTTCCCTTTCACTTTTCACTTTCATGCATTGGAGAAGGAAATGGCAACCCACTCCAGTGTTCTTGCCTGAAGAATCCCAGGGATGCGGAGCCCAATGGGCTGCCGTCTGTGGGGTCGCACAGAGTCGGACACGACTGAAGTGACTTAGCAGCAGCAGCAGCAGCAGCAGCAGAGATAAATGGAATATACATTTTCAACTTTTGCAGTAGGACAAAAAAAGACAAAGAAGAAAGAAAAACAAATTATCTCATTGGTTTTAATAAACAAACTTATTTCCTGCTCATATTATATGAGAGCTTCTCATTGGCTGTGCTTCTCCTGGACTCTACCAGGATTTATGTTTCTTATCTGAAACCCAGATTGAAAAAGCAACTGCCCTCTAAGCTATATGAGGCTGGTGGTAGAGGGGCAGGGCACAAGAGAGCCAGGGAGAACCACGCAGTCACAGTTAAAGCATCCACTATGATGGGGCGATGCTGTTCTAAGCCCCTCTGATTGGCCAAAGCATATCATCTGGCCAAACGTAAGGTCAACGAGACAGGAAATCACATATCCCTTACAGAATAAGTTACAAGTTGGGTAAAACATAATTCTACTTAATAGAGTTAAATATTTTCTATTCAAAAGAATGATAATTCCTAAGGGAAGTGCAGCAAGTCTGGCTGGGGAGTAAGGCAGCATAGGTTTGAATGCTGGATCAATCCCTGTGTTAACTTCGGAAAATTATTCAGTGTTTCTGAAGCTTAGATTTCTTTCTGTAAAACAAGGATAAAATCCATCCTTATGATTATTTATGATGACGGTAAATCATTGATTTTGTTTCCCTTCCTAACTCTTTATTCAAAGGTGATTAGAAGGTCCAAGGTTTAAATTCATTAATTTAGAGTAGTTTTAAGCTTTTTATAAATGAAAACAATGCTTTTCTGAAAGATGTGCTAAATTGCAAAGAGACATTGTTCTCTGTGAGTACTTATGATGCTTACTTCTTAATCATTTTACCAACTACTGATTTTTATTATTGTTGAAAGTTGGCTAGTGCATGTAAATTTTACCAGTACAATTCTGTCATGTTTTAAAACTAATCAGAAAGTGTTAAATTTTTATATATAAAATATTTTTAAACTGGCAGAATCTCCCTGCTTAAAACATTTTTTTTAAAGATTAGGTATACTTTGTCTATCAGTTGTTCAATTTTAGATTTACTAAAATGGTGCAATCTTTTATTTCCCTGGGGCATACTGACATACAAAAATGGAGCTATTTCTAAAATATATTTCCTATAGTCTGAGAATTATTATTTGAAAAATAATTTCCAATCTATCTTGTTAAGGTGCCACAATTATACTGCAGAGCAGTTGTAGGTTTTATATTTTTAATGTTATATTGCAATCTCATCGTTTATAGTTTATAATCTTGGCTAACCAAACTTCTTTTTAGGGATAGTGGTGTCTAGCTGACATTTACTTATTGTTTGCTTCCAATTATTGTTACTATTTTCTTTATTCAAGTTTTTGCACAGAGATAGTTTTATGATATTTTTCAAAAACGTTTAGTTGAAAACTAGATAATGTAATTCATTACTCTATTTATACTGGTATATAAGACATTATATCGTAAAACTTTAAAAGCAAAATAAAAACTTGGGATGTCACTCTAAGTTCCTCCCCCTCTTTGCAGAAATGTCACCTAGATATTTAGTTATCCAGAGGTTTTCCCATAGTATAAAAAATGCTCTAACATGAACTTCATATTTTGCCTTATATTATGCCCTTCCAGAGTGCAAAGACCCCTGTAACTAACTAGTAGTTAGAGTACAAATGTAAAATGCTAATGTGAAAACAAAACAAAAAACAAGGACAGTCAGCAGTAGGAAGATGACCTAAAGATAGTTCCATCTCAAGGGCCTGGCTATACAGCATAGTTTAGTTTGACCTATACTTGTATTGCATAAGAATTCCACAGATGTATTAATTTCCAAACTCAAGTGGACTTCCATATACCTATGCTGTCAAGTAGGTCAGCACCTCTTAAAAATTTAAATGAGTAACTAGATAAACAACTTTATTTTCAATTTTATTCTTTATTTTAATAGTTTTGTTGAGATAAAATACTCATTTATAAAACACACCCCCTTTAAGTATACTATTCAGTGTTTTTTAGTATATTCAGAGATGAGTAACCATCAACACCATCTACTTTTGGAATATTTTCATCACCCCCAAATGGAATCCTATATTCATTAACAGGCACTCTCCATTATGTTCTCTCCCAACACTTGGCTATCACTAATTTATTTTAGTCTGTGTTGATTTGCCTATTCCAGATGTTATCAGTGGAATCATACAATTTATAGTTTTCTATATTTGGCCTTTTTAACTAAGCAGAATGTTTTCAAGGTTCATTCATGCTGTGTAGCACATTATAAGTATGTTCGTTTTGTAATTGAATGATGTTCCACGCTGTATGTTTAATCTAATCAGTTCATGGAAATTTGGGATCTTTTACTTCGGCCATTATAATTCTGCTGTGAACATTTGTGTGTAAGTTTTTGTATGGACATGTGTTTTTAGATCTCTTGTGAATATTCCTAGGAGTGCAGCTGGTGAGTTTTATGGTTAGCTCTAGGTATAACTTTTTGAAGTGAAGTGAAGTCAATTGAAGTCGCTCAGTCATGTCCGACTCTTTGTGACCCCATGGACTGTAGCCTACCAGACTTCTCCATCCATGGGATTTTCCAGGCAAGAATACTGGAGTGGGTTGCTATTTCCTTCTCCAGGGGATCTTCCCGACCCAGGAATCAAACCCGGGTTTTCTGCACTGCAGGCAGACACTTTACCCTCTGAGCCACCAGGGAAGCCCATAACTTTTTGAGGAACTGTCAAACTGTTGTCCCAAGTGGCTGCATCATTTTACATTCTGACCAATTACTTATGAAGGTAACAATTTTTCCATAGCCTTACCAACTCTTGTCATTGTCCAGTTTTTTCACTGTAGCAATCCTGGTGGGTTTGAATTATGTCTGATAATGGCTTTGACTGCATTTCCCCAGTGAATAACTTCTGATGTTGAACATCTATTCATGCAATCCTTGGCCATTCATCTATCTTCTTTAGGGAAATTTCCATTCAAATCTTTGCCCATTTTTTAATGTTCACTTGTAAAACTATTTATATATTCTGGATACAAGTTACTTACCAGAGATGTGATTTGCAAATATTACCTCCTGTTCTGTGGACTGTCTTTTGACTTTCTTGGTATGTATTTTCTACAGCACAAAGATTTTAACTTTGATGACATTCAATTTATTTTTTGTCTTCTGTTGTTTTTGCTTTGAGTATAATGTTTAAGAAACGATTGACTATATCAGTGCTTCAAAGATTTACTCCTGTGCTTTCTTTTGAAATTTTTATAATTTTAGATATTAAATGTGGGTTTATGATTCATTCTGAGTTAAGTTTTGCATGTAATAAGAGGTGAGTGTTTGATTTCCTTCTTTTACATGCAGATATCCAGTTGTTCCAGCACAATTTATTGAAGAGACGTCTTTCTTTCAATGAATTATCTTGAATCCCTCTCCAAACTCAACTGACCATAAATATATAGGTTTACTTCTGAAATATCTACTTTTTTTCAGGCTCTAAGTGTTTATCCTTAGGTGAGTACGTCACTGCCTTGATTACTATAGCTTTGCAGAAGTTTGAAGTCACAAAGAGTGAGTCTTCAACTTTGTTCTTCTTTTTCAAGTTCCTTGAATTTCCATATAAACTTTTGGATGAGCTAGAAAATTTCTGTGAAAAAAATGCAGCCAAGATTTTAATAGAAATTGTGTTGATTCTGTAGATCAATTTGGGAAGTAGAGCCATCCTAAAAATATTGTGTCCCAGTAAGCAGGAAAAAAAAAAGGATGTCTTTCCATTCTTTAGCTCTTCTTTAATTTCTTTCAATGCTGTTAAAGATTGCCAAAACTCAAGTACCTCTTTCTATATTGATTTATATAATGTAAAGTTATATTTAAAGGCTCTGATAACCATATTATTGATCCTCCTAGTGAAATATTACCTTTTAGAACATTATGTATTTTCAATAATCTAATTTGGAAGATCATTTTAAAGCCATAGTTCAGTTCAGTCGCTCAGTCGTGTCCGACTCTTTGCGACCCCATGAATCGCAGCACGCCAGGCCTCCCTGTTCATTACCATCTTTCGGAGTTCACTCAGACTCATGTCCATTGAGTCAGTGATGCCATCCAGCCATCTCATCCTCTGTCGTCCCCTTCTCCTCCTGCCCCCAATCCCTCCCAGCATCC
>SJYT01056837.1:64154-105711 GCA_006410635.1 Cephalophus harveyi
ATGAGGTGGCCAAAGTACTGGAGTTTCAGCTTTAGCATCATTCCTTCCAAAGAAATCCCAGGGCTGATCTCCTTCAGAATGGACTGGTTGGATCTCCTTGCAGTCCAAGGGACTCTCAAGAGTCTTCTCCAACACCACACTTCAAAAGCATCAATTCTTCGGCGCTCAGCCTTCTTCACAGTCCAACTCTCACATCCATACATGACCACAGGAAAAATCATAGCCTTGACTAGATGGACCTTTGTCGGCAAAGTAATGTCTCTGCTTTTGAAAATGCTATCTAGGTTGGACATAACTTTTCTTCCAAGGAGAAAAGCGTCTTCTAATTTCATGGCTGCAGTCACCATCTCACCATCTGCACCATAGTAAGTGATTATAATTCTGTTTATTAATAATTGAAAGATAAAAAATTTTAATTTTTCTCATGGTTAGATCCTCTTGGTTCAGTACTCTAGATTGAGAAACTTCCAAACCAATATATTACTACTTGGAGAATTATATTAAAACATAATATTTATGTTTTAACTTTTTGGTGCTTTTATTTATTTCTATTTTAGGCTGAGTTTATTTATTTATTTTTTGTTTGTTTTTAGGCAGTGTTTTCTTTTTTATTTTTTTTAATATAAATTTATTTATTTTAATTGGAGGTTAATTACTCCACAATACTGTATTAGTTCTGCCATACATCAACATGAATCTGCCACAGGTATATACATGTTCCCCATCCTGAAGCCACCTCCCCCCCCCCCCCCCCCCCCCCCCCCCCCCCCCCCCCCCCCGCCCCCCCCCTTCCAGGTCATCCCAGTGCACTAGCCCCAAGCATCCAGTATCGTGCATGGAACCTGGACTGGCGATTTGTTTCATATATGATATTATACATGTTTCAATGCCATTCTCCCAAATCATCCCACCCTCTCTCTCTCCCACAGAGTCCAAAAGACTGTTCTAGACATCTGTGTCTCTTTTGCTGTCTCGCATACAGGGTTATCATTACCATCTTTCTAAATTCCATATATATGCATTAGTATACTGTATTGGTGTTTTTCTTTCCGGCTTACTTCACTCTGTATAATAGGCTCCAGTTTCATCCACCACATTAGAACTGATTCAAATGTATTCTTTTTAATGGCTGCGTAATACTCCATTGTGTATATGTACCACAGCTTTCTTATCCATTCATCTGCTGATGGACATCTAGGTTGTTTCCATGTCCTGGCTATTATAAACAGTGCTGTGATGAACATTGGGGTACACGTGTCTCTTTCAATTCTGGTCATATGGCAGTAAATCACATGTCTGAGATGTGAGATGAATATTTTAATTACATATTACAGAATTCTAGATCCCCAAATGATACATTCATCTAAAATAATTTTTGAATTGCCATAATTTTTTCACTAAATAACATGAACAAGACCCAGATAGTTTAAATCACTCCACTAATAACAGGAGGAAAATGGGAATTTACAATCAGATTCCACATGTACTGCCTGCAATATTATACCTATTCTGCAATACTAATATGCATTTATTATTTTTGAAATCTGAAAACTTTAGTTAGGCCTGCCAGATTTAGCAGGAAATATTCCTTGGTGGCTCATATGGTAAAGAATCTGCCTGTGATAGAGGAGACCTAGGTTCAATCCTTGGGTTAAGAAGATCCCCTGGAGAAAGAAATGGCAACTCACTCCAGTATTATTGCCTGGAGAATTCCATGGACAGTGAAGTCTGGTTAGCTACAGTTCATGGGGTCAAGGAAGAGTTGGAGATGACTGAATCACTAATACAAATATACGTATAATACCCAGTTAAATTAGAATTTCAGATAAATGACTTTTTTTTTAAGTATAGTTCAGTTAGGTTCAGTTCAGTCTCTCAGTCCTAAATATTTTGTGGGACAAACTTTTACTTAAAATATGTGTTACATATCTAAAATTCAAATACAGTATCTGGCAACCCTGTATCTGGTTGTTCTGTATATTATCTGGCAATCGTATATACATATGTATCTAAACTACAGTCTTTAATACAGACTTGTTTAGTATTTGGATAATATATTTGAAATAAAAAGCTCAGCTGAATGCAATATTATTTTTAAGAACACACACTCACCTCCATGTATTGATTTTAAGACACATGAAAAGAGTCTGTGAATTCCTATAGACCAAGATTTTATCTGCACAGTTCTATGAGAGAAACTATAAAGTCATTTTCAATTCCAAGATTATTTAATGCTTTGCAAAACCTAATGAAGTCTGGTGCTTTTCACAAGACACATACTTTCTTAATGCTAGTTAATGCTAGTCAATTTTCAGTTTTACTTTATTTAACTGATAGGTACTTGTAAGTTTCCCCCACTAAATAGAAATGAGAAAACTGTAACTCACAAAAGATAATTGCTCAAGGACTTATAGTTGGTAGGACTACAATTAAACCTTGATCTGGCATATTCTGAATCCTATATTCTCCCCTTTCATTTTTTTTTTTTTTATGCTTTTAAGTGTTTGCATTTGGCTACCTCTATTACTCCAATGTAGTAATTATACACCATTTACTTCAATTTGTGGATACACACTTGCACTTTCAGATAGTTATCTAAAATAAAAACATACTGATTAATTAACATTAAAGATTTTTATTATTACTGAGTCTAGAAAAATGCTGTGTATATTCTATAATTCACAGATAATGATTCATTCAATTTTATTATGTAGGAAGAATAGTGAAGGATGACATTGTCTTCATTATTTTAACCCTTCTAACATTTCAGAAGAAAGGTGTTCATAATTTATATTGTTATATGTAGTTATTCCTTGACATAAAAGCATTTAAAATAATAGCAGACCCCTAATTAGAGTAGAACCTCACATTTTATTATATTTAGTGATTTGAAGCCTTTATGTTCCTCGGTATTGCCCCAGGTAAAAGAAATCTATATTCAGGACAGTTTATATGTTCCCAGGTCTTCATTACATAGCAAAGCAAAATATAAGTGCTGCTTGTCATTTATTGGATACAGGGTTAAGTTTCACTAGAATGACACATATTGCTTTTCTAACATAATTCCCCTGTGGTGATTTAACCAACCAAAAATATCAATAAATCAGAAATGGAATTTTGCTCTAGGCTGAATCTAGTTTAATCATATTTTTACCTGAAAAAAGTCTTTCTTATAAGATTCAGGGTTGCCTACTATATGTATATTATTGGAAAGCATCATCTATAAGCCTTCATGAATCTATGCTACATTTTGATGGTGTCAAAGTGGTAAATGAAGGCTTTTATTATCTCTTTAAGAAATTGGCAGGTAACGAACATGGCAGATATATTGTATATATATAGCTACAATAATTTATATAAATCTAGGCTACTAATAATTCATATTTTTCCAAAATTTCAATATTTGCTATTTTTTCCCTTAAACCTAGTCTCAGCCCCATGTTTAGCCAAAGGCAAAGCTGTGAGGCATTTAGAATTTGCTTTTATGATTTTCAGCCTCCCTCTTTCATGCTCTTCTCCAAGAGTAGCACATCTTCATTTAGCCCTATCATAAGTGCTAGGCCAATAAGTTCTTAGGACACTTCCTATACTATTTTCAGTTCTTCCTTCAAAATTATGTGCCATACCTCCTAGAATTATTGATACTTTGATACTTGCTTTTTCATTTATTCAACAAGAATTGAGTGCTTACTGAATACAAGTCACTAATAGTGAGTTCTAGAAATCAGAGCTCCCTCAAGGAGCTCATAGCCTGTTGTCTAGAGAGAAACAAACAAGAAATCGGAGATATCCAAGAACGAAACAAACAGCACATTTTTAGTTGGTCCAGAGGGTGCCATGCCCTCTTGGTTTCATGGCTACTACTCAAGAAACAGTTACTTAGAGCCTGTGCTATTGCTTTCAATTTTGAGAGACTAGGGATCCATTATGAGTTTTTCTCCTATCTGCATCCACCCCTTGGTGATCATGTATGTTCACTGGGTTATGAAAACTGGTGATTCTTCAGATTATTACCTCTAGCCCTTACCTCCCCTGTGGATTCTAGACTAACATCTCTAACTCTTACTTGAAATCTTCCCTCTGATGCTTACTAAATAGCTCACATTTAATATGTGAACAGCTATTACTTCCTCTTTTTGTCTCCTCAAGTCTGCTCCTGTACCAGACTTTCCCACAAAAGTTACTGTCATTGTTTTTGTCCCAGATGCTCAGGGCAGAAAGCTATTCTTTTCTTTATCTCCTAGTTTTCAACCAGTCTTTCAGCAAATACTTTCAATTAACTTTTAATTCCATCAAGTTTACTTCTTCCACTTCTGATTTTTTTCTCAGCCATGATGATCTTACACCTGGACTACAGTAATAGGAAAGAACTTAGCCTCTCTGTTTCCACTCTTGGTCTAATACAGGAAGCAAGGTTATAAAAGAAGAAAGAAAGAAAAGAAAAGATCATGAGTTGTTTTAAAAGCTCTAATCGTGTTAGGTCACATTTGGAATAACATTTGAATGTCACATATCAAAAGGACCCTATGTGGTCAGACCTCTGCCAAAATTTCACCTTCATTTTCTAAGACCGTATACCTCAATCACTTTAATCCAGGCACTTGGGTGTTTCTGTCATGCCTTGAACATATTAATCACATTTCTGCCTTGAACCCTTTGCAGGGACTGTTACCTCTCCCCAGATTATCTACTGTCCTGGACTGTATACTCATACCATTTAGGTATTTCTCCTTACATATCACCTCCAAAGGTTTTACTGGACCAACTTATTGCTGGTCTAATGCCTCCTCTGTAAAACATCTTTATATCTGATCTCCAACTCACATCTTTTACTCTCCTTATCTCTTTCTTATCTGAAATTATCCCACTCTTTAACACTTATTAAAGACATTATGTGTATGTGTGTGCTAGGTCACTTCAATCATGTCTGATTCTGTGCGACCCTGTGAACTGTAGCCTGCCAGGTTCCTCTCTCCATGGGATTCTCCAGGCAAGAACAGTGGAACGGGTTGCCAAGCCCTCCTCCAGAGGATCTTCCTGACCCAGGGATCAAATCCACGTCTCTTATGTCTCCTGAGTTAGCAGACAGGTTCTTTCCACTAATTCCACCTGGGAAGCCAAATGATGTTATACTATATATTTATTTGATCATATTCTGTCTTCCTGACATGTAAGGTCCCAAAGGGCAGAAACTTGTCTTTTCTCTCTACTGCTGTTACCTCAATGCTTAGAAAATAACTGATAATATAAATGACTCTCTTGTTTCTTACGGCATCCATCACAAAACAGATATTTGTGTTCACTGCTTCTACATTCCATCTCCCACTTTCTCTTTTTCAAATTTTAAAATGCATTTCATTCCCCCAATCCATTAAAACATCTCTTTTTGCACATAAGAGAACAAGAGCTTTCAATCACTGTCAATTATGTAGACAACTGGTAAAGTTATTTTGGAGATCAATTTTGCAATATCTCATCAAGTTCCAGTACATATATGCTACAGCCAAGAAACTCCATATCTACTTACATGCCCCAGAGGACAGATAAGAAGTCATACACAAAGATGTTCATAGAAGCATTATTTGTAATGGAGAATATTGGCCATATGCAAGATACCAGTAATTAGAAGAACAAGAAAATACATTTTGGTGTATTTTTCTATTCTTATTCAGCAGTTATAATCCATGAGCTAGCTCTATGTATAGCCCCACAGGTACCTAGAAAATGTGATGTTGATTGAAAAAAATCAAATATAATTCATTATATTTCAGAAATCAATGAAATGGAAAAAACTACTTAATATTATATCTGTATGATATACAACATAAGTGTGTATGGGTGTGTGTGAAGTTAAAATACAAAGACATGAACTAGATAATATTTTCATGGGTAGACCACTAAGTGAACAAAATGGCAAAACCCAAAATCTCATTTTATCTCTGCCTCTGCCTTTGACTCTCTCTCTCGCCATCTTCCTCTCTCAGCAGAAATTCATAAATCAGCATTCAACTTCCAAGTCATTTTTAAATGTATTAATTGCCTTGAGAACCCCATGAACAGTATGAAAAGGCAAAATGATAGGATACTGAAAGAGGAACTCCCCAGGTCAGTTAAGTGCCCAATATGCTACTGGAGATCAGTGGAGAAATAACTCCAGAAAGAATCACTGGAAAAGACCCTGATGCTTGGACGGATTAGGGGCAGGAGGAGAAGGGGAGGACAGAGGATGAGATGGATGGATGGCATCACTGACTCGATGGATGTGAGTTTGAGTGAACTCCAGGAGATGGTGATGGACAGGGAGGCTTGGTGTGCTGCGAATCATGGGGTCACAAAGAGTTGGACACAACTGAGTGACTGAACTGAACTGAGAACGTGAATAATGGTATTCTAAATTTCATATTTCATATTTAATGTTTCAAATATTTTTGTTTTTATTTTTTTGCATTTTTGTATAGATATTAAGGGATCTATACTTAGAATGTATATGCTATGCTTTACTCTTAAGGTTCTGATATAAAGATAATGCGAGTCTCATAAATGATTTAGATGATATCCCCTTTGTTTTAATCAATTATTTCTTAAATATTGTGATAAAATTCCCTGGCAAAGACATATGATCCCCAAAGTTTCATTGGGAAAAATTTTAAATTGCTATTTCAATTACTTAATACATATAGATCCAATTAAATCTCCTTCTTTATGTATTGTTTCAAAGGGTTGTATTTTTCTAGTACAATGATTCAATGTAATTTAAAAATTTGTCTTCAAGAAGTTTTCATAATCTGTGTAAATGATATGACTTACATGCAATACAATGCCCACAATTCGATGAATAGCTGCGTGTGTTTCATATAGGCACATAGCCACATGACCACCTGAAAGGCTAAGACATTGACATTTCTCTCAGTCTTAGGAAGCTTACTTATGCTCCCTGTTAGTAACCACCATTCTGACTTCTCTAATTGTACATGCTTTGTCTTTTGTTGCATTTCATATAAATGGAAACATAGCCTAGCGTGCCTAGTGTCTTTTGCTCAAAATAAAGTTTTTTAAAAATACACATGTACCCTAATGTTCATTGCAGCACTGTTTATAATAGCGAGGACATGGAAACAACCTAGATGTCCATCAGCAGATGAATGGATAAGAAAGCTGTGGTACATATACACAATGGAGTATTACTCAGCCATTAAAAAGAATTCATTTGAATCAGTTCTAATGAGATGGATGAAACTGGAGCCAATTATATAGAGTGAAGTAAGCCAGAAAGAAAAACACCAATACAGTATACTAACACATATATATGAAATTTAGAAAGATGGTAATGATAACCCTGTATGTGAGACAGCAAAAGAGACACAGATGTATAGAATGGACTTTTGGACTCTGAGGGAGAGGGTGGGATGATGTGGTAGAATGGCATTGAAACAGGTATACTATCATGTAGGAAACGAATCGCCAGCCTATGTTCGATGCAGGGTGCAGGATGCTTTGGGCTGGTGCACGGGGATGATCTGGAGAGATGATATGGGGTGGGAGGTGGGAGGGGGGTTCAGGATTGGGAACTCATGTACACCCGTGGCAGATTCATGTCAATGTATGGCAAAACCGATACAGTATTGTGAAGTAAAATAAAGTAAAAATAAAAATTAAAAAAATAATAATAATAAAAGAAAAAAATACATTCTTATTGTAGGTATTACTAGTACATTTTTATTTCTATCCTAAATCCCATTTTATGAATTTTTGTTCATAAATTTTCCACTAGATGAATATTTGAATTGTTTCTAGTTTATGGCTATTATCACTGAAACTGCTATGAACACTTTTAACCTGCCCTCTGTGTGCAAACTCCTTTCTCTTGAGTGTATATCTAAAACTACAAGTGCTATATTCTTTAGATACTGTTGAATAGTTCTCCAGAGTGAGTACAAGAATTACACTTTTGGCAGTTGTTTATGAGATTTCTAGTTGCTCTTGTGATCTCATCTGCTAAGTCACTTCAGTTGTGTCCGACTCTGTGCGACCCCATAGACGGCAGCCCATCAGGCTCCTCTGTCCCTGGGATTCTCCAGGCAAGAATACTGGAGTGGGTTGCCATTTCCTTCTCCAATGCATGAAAGTGAAAAGTGAAAGTGAAGTCGCTCAGTTGTGTCCGATTCGTAGCGACCCCATGGACTGCAGCCTACCAGGCTCCTCCATCCATGGAATTTTTCCAGGCAAGAGTACTGGAGTGGGTTGCCATTGCCTTCTTCAGTGATCTCATCAACAGTTAGTATATCTAGTGTTTTCATTCTTAATTCAGCTATGAGTGTGGGGATTAAATTTCAAACTAATGTTACATAAATCCATAGAGATTTATTATATCTTAAGTGAGAAATGATTTCTTGACAGCAATTTACTCATGTGTTAAGAAGGATTATCTATGCTTTTGGAGATCAGTATACTATTTGATCAAATTAAAAACATATTAAATACATTACTAATTGTCAAAAAATCATTTTTTACTCCAAGAGTAAAGGATATATTTCATATTTCAGGTAACTTTTGTATATAGATGATATTGTGGTAAAATTGGTTAAATTGGCATATAGTACCTCTATATTTTATAATGATATTGTACAAAACTTTATTTTTAAACAATCACTGATGCTAACATTCCTATTTTTGTTATCCTCTTCATGTAGGATCTAATTGTATATGATCTTTCTAGATCCCTTGACATTTATACTGGCAGAAGTCTAAGCATCCTGAAAAGGTTGCCTATGTGTATCCATTCCAAAGAATTTTCAAATTACCACACTATTCAACTCATTTCACATGATAGCAAAGTAATGCTAACAATTCGCCAAGACAGGCTACAACAGTACATGAACCAAGAACTTCCAAATGTTCAAGCTGGATTTAGAAAAGGGAGAGGGACCAGAGATCATCATTGCCAAGATCCTTTGGATCATAGAGAAAACAAGAGAATTCCAGAAAAACATCTACTTCTGCTTCATTGACTACACTAAAGCCTTTGGATCACCACAAACTGTGGAAATTCTTAAAGAGATGGGAATACCAGACCACCTGACCTGCCTCCTGAAGAACCTGTATGCAGGTCAAGAAGCAACACTTAAAACTGGACATGGAAAAACAGACTGGTTCCAAATTAGGAAAGGGGTACAACAAGGCTGCATATTATCACCCTGCTTATTTAACTTACATGCAGAGCACATCATGAGAAATGCTGGACTGGATTAAACACAAGCTGGAATCAAGACAGCCGGGAGAAATATCAATAACCTTAAGAATGCAGATGACACAACCCTTATGGCAGAAAGTGAAGAAGAACTTAAGAGCCTCTTGATGAAAGTGAAAGAGCAGAGTGAAAAAGTTGGCTTCAAACTCAACATTCAGAAAACTAAGATCGTGGCATCTAGTCCCATAACTTCATGGCCAATAGATGGGAAAACAGTGGAAACAGTGACAGATGTTATTTTGGGGGGCTCCAAAATCACTGCAGATGGTGACTGCAGCAATGAAATTAATAAACATTTGCTCCTTGGAAGAAAAGTTATGACCAATCTAGACAGCATATTAAAAAGCAGAGAGACATTACTTTGCCAACAAAGATCCATCTAATCAAAGCTATGGTTTTTCATGTATGGATGTGAGAGTTGAACTATAAAGAAAGCTGAGTGCTGAAAAATTGATGCTTTTGGACTGTGGTGTTGGAGAAGACTCTCGAGAGTCCCTTGGAATGCAAGGAGATCCAACCAGTCCATCCTAAAGGAAATCAGTCCTAAATATTCATTGGAGGGACTGATGATGAAGCTGAAACTCCAATACATTGGCCACCTGATGCAAAGAAGTGACTCATTTGAAAAGACCCTGATGCTGGGAAAGATTGAAGGCAGAAGGAGAAGGGGAAGACAGAGGATGAGATGGTTGGATGGCATCACTGACTCAATGGATATGAGTTTGAGCAAATTCTGGGAGTTGGTGATGGATAGGGAGGCCTGTTGTGCTGCAGTCCATGGGATCACAGAAGTCAGACACAACTGAATGACTGAACTGAACTGAACACCAAGGCTGTATACTGTCACCCTGCTTATTTAACTTATATGCAGAGAATACCATGTGAAATGTTGGGCTGGATCAAGCACAAGCTGGAATCAAGATTGCCAGGAGAAATATTAGTAACTCAGATATGCAGATGACATCACCCTTACAGCAGAAAGAAAAGAGGAATTAAAGAGCCTTTTGATGAAAGTGAAAGAGGAGAGTGCAAAGGCTGGCTTAAAACTCAGCATTTAGAAAACTAAGATCATGGCATCCGGTCCCATCACTTAATGGCAAATAGATGGGGAAACAATGGAAACAGTGACAGATTTTATTTTCTTGGTCTCCAACATCACTGCAGATGGTGACTGCAGCCATGAAATTAAAATATGCTTGCTCCTTGGAAGAAAAACTATGACAAACCTAGACAGTGTATTAAAAAGCGGAAATATTACTTTGCTGACAATGGTTCATACATCAAAACTATGGTTTTTCCAGTAGTCATGTATTGATGTGAGAGTTGAACCATAAAGAAGGCTGAATGCTGAAGAATTGAAGCTTTTGAACTGTGGTGTTAGAGAAGACTCTTGAGAGTCCCTTGGACTGCAAGGAGATCAAACCAATTGTAGAGGAAATCAATCCTGAATATTTGTTAAAAGGACTGATGCTGAAGCTCCAATACTTTGGCCACCTGATGTAAAGAGCTGACTCATTAGAAATACCCCGATGCTGGGAAAATTGAAGGCAGGAGGAGAAGGGGATGACAGAGGACAAGATGGTTGGATGGCATCACTGACTCAATGGACATGAGTTTAAGCAAGCTCCAGTAGTGGATGAAGGACAGAATAAAATGAAAAGCCTTGCATGCTGCAGTCCATGGGGTCACAAAGAGTCAGATACAACTGAGCAACTGAACAACAGCAACAATCCATGTCTTTCACATTGGAGCTCTAGATTTTCTAGAAATCTGTTATTTTTACTGTGCTTGATAATAACAAAACTCAATACTTCAATGTATTTAATATAAGGTTCAGTTCAGTTCAGTTCAGTTCAGTCGCTCAGTCGTGTCCGACTCTTTGCGACCCCATGAATTGCAGCACGCCAGGCCTCCCTGTTCATTACCATCTCTCGGAGTTCACTCAGACTCACATCCATCGAGTCAGTGATGCCATCCAGCCATCTCATCCTCGGTCGTCCCCTTCTCCTCCTGCCCCCAATCCCTCCCAGCATCAGAGTCTTTTCCAATGAGTCAACTCTTCGCATGAGGTGGCCAAAATACTGGAGTTTCAGCTTTAGCATCATTCCTTCCAGAGAAATCCCAGTAAATCCCATTTATAATATGTACCACCCTACACCCACACACAAGTCCACTATGTACCTGAAAACCTTTCCACTCCCCTTAAGACATATTTTTTGTTTTATAAAAGAAGATTTACTTCCTGTTTCAAATTCAGTATTTTCTCAAGGTTACCGAAATTTGAGGCTAATTATTGCCAGTTTATAGTATCCTTCACTGAAGCTGACAGGCCTGCTTTTTCAGAAAGACGTTAAAATTTTAAACATGTGCACATGAGGACTTCACTATGAAAAATATAAATCCAGAAATATTACATCAGTCTAGACACAGATATCTTCCATCCAGTCTTCCTTTCATTTATACCTAGCTTGGTGTACTTAAAGTATGCAGATATCTATACCTGCCTCTATCCATGATTGACTCAAGCAACAAATACAGTTTTTCATAACTTCTGCATGTGCATGTATGTATAAATCTATTTTTATGTATGCATCACTGGATTTAAGGGATAAGTTTTAGAGGAACATAGGTCACCCTTTATGTACACATGTTCCAAAAATTTGTCCATATTCTGCCTCCTTTTCTCTCTACCATTTCCAAGAAGAGTAATACTAAATATTTCTGTATATCACTACATAGATATTATTTATAAAATAATATTTTAGAATAACATAACTGATTTTTATCCTGTCCCTTCTGTGCCTGAAATTAACTCTTCCAGCTTTCAAGTGATGAATACTTACTAGATAGTAAGATTTACTCTAGGATTCATGGCCACAATCACTTATATTACTACAAAATAAAAAAAGATATTTTTAACTTCAGAGTTAATTCAATTTAGTTGGAAGGAGAAAATAATTCAGATCTGAAATGAAAGCCAATTGTCTACATGTGTTGTATATGATTACATGTTTGGTTTGAGGGTATTCACAAGTATTTTATCACGATGACAAATAGTAAAGATTTTGTTTAATTTCATTTTAATTCATTATAGACATTTAATCAAAAAATAGAAGCAAAGTGAAACTTCCCTCACTTAAGTCATATCAGGATTGTGCTTTATAGGGAGGACTGATTCTTGGCAAATTTGTAATCCTCACTTGTTTAGATCTTGTGATTTTAGTCACATTGACACAGACTTTAAACTTATCTAGATCATACAGTTCAATCTACAACTTTGTCAGATCTATATCAGTAAGTTTGAGCACCCTATAAATGTGCTTGGCTTCTACAATACCATCTAAGTCTTCTAAGGAGTAAAACATAAGATCATTTATTACATCTTGGGAAGAATCTGTCTTCTAAAACTGACTTGCCTGAAATAAAAGACAACCTCCAAATAAGAAGTCCTCTCAGTATTAAAGCTCTCATCAGAGTTGTTACTATAAACAACCATTTCTGGCACAAAATATTTCTTTCCTTTATTGATCTTCCTTTAGTTAGTTATCTGCTTTAAGGTTTAAATTAAAATAAAAGGATGTAGTAGATTTCAGTGTCAGATGGCAGAGAATTAAGGGCTGCAGTATTCCATTTTACTTTGCCCTGATGTGTGATGGAAATGCTAATGAAAGTAAACAAAGAAATAGACAAATGCATTGGCATGTTTTCAAATTATATATTAGTTGGTGCTATGATAGTTTCCTGAAGATACTATCAAAGCAGAGATATATATACCTAAAACAGAATGACATAAACAGAGAAGAATGTCTACTTTTCTTCAAAAAATTCCAGCAGCTAAACACTTCTGCTTATGCTATTCTGTGTATTTTCTTTATCTTAGGTGCAGATTCTGCATGTGGTTTAATCAAGCTTGCTAATTATTCTGTTCATCTGTGTACCTATTAATCTTCTTGCCTCTATCTATTAAACAACATATTGAGACCAATTTCAACATATGGTTAGATTTTTAAAAATATCCATTGAAGCAATACCTGTGTCCCATATATAGTCAGGTAAGAGTGGGCTTATGGTCACGAACACTAGAATTTTCTATTATTTTTCAGATTAAATTCATGGTACATTATTTCCTTGGTCTCCAAGTTAATAAAAAGTCTTTTGAAACCTTTGCAGCAGGAAAAAAAAGTCAAGAAGATTCCATGCATGAGAAGGATTTCAATTGCCATTGTTAATTCTGAGAGGCAGTGGCCCATCTATAAGGAACAGAAACTTCTTACAGCTAAAGGAGGTGCCTGGCTGAGGGTCAGCAAGGAAATGGGGACATCACCCTATAACTGCAAATAATTGAATTTGGTTAACAACCCCCAAAGAACTGTTGTTCCTCAAAGCCTTCGGTACAGTTAGAGCCCTGCAATAACTTTGATTTTAGCCTAGTGAGACTCAGTGTCAGATTTTGAAGCTATAAAACTGTAAGACAGTAAGTTGGTGTTGCTTTAAGTCGCCAGGTTGTTGTGCTTTGTATACTGGCAATAGAAAACTGGTACAGGCAAACTCAGAAGAAGCTCTAGGGAGAATCTGACAGTATCCCTAATCTTTTACCTTTAGAGAAATGGACAAAGTAAGTTTACTAATGATGTTAATTTCATGACTATTTCTTTCCAAACTTCCCTTCTGAAAGAGTACTCTTTTAGAGTACTAACTGTTTTTTTGCTCACTACTTCCTTTTCAATATACAAATCCATTTAAATTTTCGTTTTTTCCCCTGCCTCGCTCTCCATTGTTTGTTTTTCAGTTTTTCCAGTTATGATTTTTTAATTTCTTCTTTTATATTCTAGTAATGGACCCTCACTTTCGCTGAAACAATGTGTCACAGAAATATAAATCAAAATATTTTTCATCTCTTTTATATATACATCTGATAATTTAGCAAAAAACTTAAAGAGTAAAATTTTTATAGTGTCATTAGCAAATATTGAAAACCAACACTAATTAAGTATATTCATTTAATTTTTATGTGGCTAGATTTTCACTTAGTAGCTCTGAGGCAGAGTATTATCAATATGTGCTCTTATTTTTATGTTAATTTAAATGAGGCAAAAGAAAATATCCAGAAATTTAGCAAAATCTATTTTTCTGTTTCCGAAAAATAACAAAGTATAGAGAAATACGAAAATTATAATAAGCAAATAAATGAATGCCACATGTTTTATAAACTATTGCTAGCCAAAGAAAAGTGTTTCAGAGGTATGCCTATATAAAATTCCTTTATATCCATTTCAAGGGAATCAAATGATCAATTATTATGAAAAAATAAGTGTTCTATATCTGGTAATTTCAGTCAAGTATATGTAAATGCTTAGTAATATCAGAAAAGGCCTATTAATTTCTAATCCTTGTGTAAATAACTTATAATATCACACCTATGAAATTCATTTTTAACCTACAAAATAGTAGAATCAGTATGAGACGTTATGTTTCAGTAAATTCTCAGACTCTTTTCACTGGTACAATAGAAGAGATAATATTTTTGAACAGGGTATGACAACTTCTATTCATTCATTTATTCGAGATGCTCTAGTGCACACCATATTTAATGTGGAATTCTATAATGGGATATATAGAAAATATAACTTGACCTGTAAAACCTAGTCCAGTATGAGTGTAATATAAAGAGCAACTGCTACCCTTAAAGAAATTACAGAAAGGATGGCAATTGCATAAAGTTAAAATGCAAAGGAGAAAGTATTAGTCTTACAAGAGTCCTAATTTTCACATGCAGTTATTGCTTCCAGCTAATGGATCAATAAGTTTTCACTGAGAGGGTCATATCAATACTGAGACATGAAGGATAAATATATAGAGTGAGACATAAAGAAATAAATGATAAGCCAAAATCTGGTATTAAGAAATAGTTTTTGCAGTTTATCCAAAAACTCTAGATTGGCTAGAAAATCACTTTAGTTTGGCTAAAAATATGAGAGTCAGAAAAGTAATACAAGAGAAAACTTATTCTACTAGATTCAGAAAAATAATGCCTGGAGTGTCTGGCCAAGACTCTAAGATTTACCACAGAGACAATGAGAAACCATTAACAGAAGGATTAACAATATTTTGATGAGGCTGAGAATGGAGTTACTATCAGCAATTTAGTAACACTTTTTGATTGAAGATGTAGGCATAAACACACACACACACACACACACACACATATGATAGTTGTAGATACAAATACGTATATCTAATAGTTATGTTAATTAGTAACATTTAGACAGTTTTCCTAGTTCTATTGCTATATCATGTTAAGTAATTATTATTACTGAAGCAATAATCTTCAGTATTGATACAGAATATATACAGTTTTATAATGTTCATATTTAATATGTGAAGAATATAGTTTATAAAAATCTATACCTATATAATGTATTCCTATTGTTCAAAACTGATATTCTGTATTTGCCTTAAGTCTACTTAAAGCCAGATTGTGTCTTTTTGACACTGTATGATAACTGGAGCCTAATATACTAAGGTAAATTCACACGATGATTGCAGTTACAGTGGTTACACTTCAAGGATTAAATCTGTAAATTTTATTCCAATGTAGTATAAAAACATTCATTTAGGATGAATTCCTCCCAAAGCATATGCAGCCAACAGATTTACTAAATTAAGTTGTGGTTAAAAAAAATAACCCACACAAATTTTAGCAATCTGCAAGAGTTTATTTTCTCTCATTGTACATGCCCTTTGAGGATTTCTTGTAGCTCTGTTCCAGATTTCAATTCATTCTATGATACAGACTAAAAGAATGACCTCTATCATGACCTCTTGGCAGGGGAAAAGGACATGGACAATCCATGAGATGCTTCCTATAGCCTATTCTTTCATCACTTCTGTCCACGTTATATTGGACAAAATTTTTATGTCCAAGACTTGTCCATGGGACAAGAATAAATTCTCCTTTCACAATGAGATTCTGCCTGTCACATAGTGCCTGGTAGGAACAAGTCATCTTCTATAGTCAAGGGAGCCAGTACTTGGTACAATGATACAATCTGTAACATTTAATTCTATAGGCACTAGTATCATGAAAAGGTCTGGTTAAAAAATAAAATCTTTGAAATTTTATAAGTTAAATTTATTTGGGGGTCATGATACATATTAATATGCTAAACATGTTTACTTTTCTGGAATGTAAAGATGGATGAATTTTAAGGTGTTTTTTTTTTTAATGCAGTTTTCCACAGTAATCTGCTTAAGTCCTGTGGATGGCAACTTCACTGCATATCACTTACAAAGACCTGTTATTTTTCAGCAAACACTTGGGAACTGAAATGCTGTACAGGAAAGTGCCAAGTTGACAAAAAATTCATCTATTCTGTACTCTCTTAAAACCTAATATAATAAATGCACATGATGCTTCTTGGTCATTTGTTGCCTAAGAAATCACCCCCATTACTTCAAAGGAGTAATATAAGATATATTTGCAATATAAGATATATTCCATTTCTCACTTCCTTATATCAGTCATCTGTAATTTTTTCTCCATTACTACTTTAGAAACACTTTCCTATTATCAAGAAAACAAAAAAAGACATACTAACTAGTAGGAAAGAAACTCACAGATTTGCAATAATTGAATTTGTGCCACCACTGGCCTTTTAGAAAGTCATTTACCAGGTGAGAAAGTCATTTCTATTATGTGCTATTACAATGCCTATGAGATTCATTTACATAGGCTCTCTTGACACTATTATTACCTCTTCATCTTGATAGTAAAAATGGTTCACTGTTACAGATAGTAATGCAGACAGGAGTATTTACAATGGCAGCACTTACTGAGTTGGTCTTCACACATACTATTAAACCATTCCTTAGAATTATGTGCCTATATTTTAATGAGTACATTTTTGTGTATTTGCTAATAAAGTTTTATCTGCTCTTATTTTCAGTTCCAACTCTAGGAATTTCAAAATAATGGATGCAGCTGAGATTGCACTTTACATAGCAGTAAGCCAGCTGCTGCCAGTTAAAGAAATATTTCATAATTTACAATGCAATTATTTGACATAATAAGAAAGAGCACACCGTTTTCCATTCTACACAATAAATTTAAAACTTGGCCCATAGATTTAAAGTTTGCTCTGCTTGAAAATGAATAAAATTATCCTACATTTACTCTCATAGATACTAAATTTCTATTCATTGTGGACAAGTAGATATTTCCACAGATGCTAAAATATCTCTGTTTAGCCAGTTATTTACAAAAGAGTTGGAATTCTCAAATCTTTAGTACATATACAAAACTTTTAAAATAAAACTTACATTTCATATCATATTTTATGCCCTCCCAAAAAAGTGACTAGAATATGCTTATGGTTTTTAGATGTGTAATAGAAGATAACTTTGGAAAGCACTCACTATAGCAGTCATTGTTCTCACAAAGACTCTCTCCTTGACCACACTTTAGTTATGCCTCTGTCAGCCTTCTTTTCAACTCAGTCTCAACTTTGGACTTCTGTGTTCTGGCCAAATCTAGTTTCAACAAGAATTCTGTTGAGTCAGTTTAGTGAGAATCCTCCCAGTCCTTGATACCTGATCACCCTGACTTGCTTTTAGAAAAAAATCTGTTAAATTGGCTTAGCAAGAATCATACCCTCCTTGGTTTCTCTTAGTAATAATTTTCCATTCAGTGACCTCCACACCCACCCACCCTGCTCATTGGCCATAAATTCCCACTTGTCTTTGTTGTATTTGGAGCTGAGTCCAATCTTTCTCCCCTAATGCAATAGTCTTAGTCTTCCTTACCACTTTAACAACTGTCAGAATATATTTTCTTTAATAAGTCTCCAGAAAAATAGGACCAATGAGTATAAGTATATAAAGAAAGAGATTTATTTTAAAGAGCTGACTGATGGTGATCCTGAAGACCCACAAGTCCAAATCTGAATGGCAGGTTGGCAGGGTGGAAATTTAGCATTAAATCCAAAGTTTATAGTGCAGACTGACAGACTGCACCTTTAGGTAAGATTTCTATGTTACAATTTTGAGACAGAACTTCTTTTTCTCTTGAAAACCTCACTTTTCATGAGACCTATTTACTTTATTGCAGATAATCTCTTTTACTTAGACTGATTATAAGTGTTATTCATATCTATAAAATACCTTCAAAGCATCATTTAGATTAGTGTTTGACCAACTGGACAACATAGGCTAGCCAAGTTGACATATGAAATTAACCATGATAAGCATCAGAAGCCATTCCTTTGGTTTCCAAATAGCAAGTCACCAAGCCAAAAATATAGATGAATAATTAAAAGGCATATCCCAACTCCATTTAAATATGGATTATTTACACTCTCTATCTTGTCCCTATCCCTATCAAAATTTTACTTCACTGCTCATGAATTCTTGATTAATTCCTAACTGAAAACAATCTTCAAATTCTGAGTATGATCTCATATTTCATCACTAAACATTGTAGTAGATAGAAAGGAGGGGATTAATTTTTCTTTTTTTAAAAAAAAATTGATGGACATATTGCTCTCATCTTACTCCTAAGTCAACTCTCTTTTTATAGTCAAAACACTCCACCAAAGCTTTCTTAGGTTTTAACACTTGGAGTGTCTTGAATCCTTTAAGCTGTCCATTGGCACAATTTATTGGTAACTTTTGTATCACTCATGAAAGCCGTAGGGAAAATCACAGATTTCAGGGGCTATGTCGGCTAAGTTAAAGGCTCCAGTTTATGCTCTACACTAGTTCTAAATAACGAGTGAAGATGATCATATAGTCTATGTCCAATTACTAGCAATTATTTTATTTATCTAAATATTTATTCCTCTGAAAGATTTATTTAGATGTGACTGTGACATTTTGCTATCTAAAAATTAAAGAGATGGTAGAAATAAATGACAAATGATAACTTAAATCTTTCTTTCTTGGAAAAGAAAGCAAAGTTTCACATCAAAGAAATGATTATACTAGGCATATGAGGGTCATAAAACTCCACTCAATCAAAATCAGAGCAAAGGCAGACACAAAATGTCAGCCAAGGAATTTGAGGGGTAAAACATGCAGAGAGAGGAAAAAAAAGAAAGCTTTTCAGGAAGAGCAGATAGTTTCCATAGTAACAAGCATAATGTTCTCTCAATGTAAAAGATCCTATTTTGAATGCATTATTGGTGATTCGGATGCAAAAAAAAAAAATCAGTTTAGAGAAGACGGTATAGGAATTTACATATCACAAGTCTTAAGTCTAGGAAGCTATGACTTGTTAAGAATACACTTGTAAATTCTGTTGTTAGATTTGTGTGCTATGTCTGTATTTAGTGGTGCCACTCATTCAATTCATGAAGGCTTATAAATGAAAGGATAAGAATGAGCTAAATTTTAACTCTTTTTACTTGTGAAACCTTGCACATTAGAAATGTATCCATCTGAAACTGAGCAGAACCTGGCAGTCCCCCTCCCCCTACCAAGTACCAAACTGACCAGTTAGTGATTGGGACAATAGAGTCACAGACTCAGAGTCTGATGCCTATGCTTGAGTTGTTTTACAGATACTATAACTGCAACTGGGGGAGAGAGAGGGAGAAAGCTAATTGTATGATGACTTGATGGTAGCCATGACATAAGCTAAGCGGTGTCCATGGGATTCTCCAGGCAAGAATACTAGAGTGGGTTGCCATGCCCTCCTCCAGGGGATCTTCCCGACCCAGGGAGATGCAGGTTCCATCCCTGGGTCGGGAAGATCCCCTGGAGGAGGGTATGGCAACCCACTCCAGTATTCTTGTCTGGAGAATACGATGGACAGTGGAGCCTGGTGGGTTACAGTACACGGGGTCACAACGAGTCAGACATGACTGAATCAACTTAACATGTACACACTGCATTCACGGCTGGTACAATTCCAAGAACTCGTGTGAAGAGCATGGGATTAACATGATTGCTTATAATAATCATATCTATGTGCACAAATTAATTGTAACTTGCTCTGCCTGCATATGTAAGACAGTAGAAAAAACTGTCAGCAAAAAGATGCTACAGAACAATGTTGATATCTCCACTCTAAGAGTATAGTGCCTTTGTCTCTGTGAAGAAGTTATAGAAAATGGAGCGTCACCTCTAATCCAATAGAAATGGAATAATGTCTGACAGTGGGGAACTGAAAGCAGCTCTTCTGCCCCTTCCTGTTTGCCATTTCTATTCCTCTCTAACCTTAAAGGAATATAATCATAGGAGTAAGATCACTAGGCAGTTTAACCTAACTCCTGACTTAGGCTCTGCTAAATGCACACCATGCCTTTCTTAACTTTTTCTAGAAAAATAAGAATGCAGAATTAAGCAGCTAAACAATGATTAGTTCTCTATGTCCAATAGCACCCTAAGGAATCCTGCAGGCAGATCACTGGGGCAAGATAACATCTGAAGAGTCAGCCAGTCTTCATGCAATGGGGATTAGTGCAGAACCCAACCTCCTGCCTCGATGACTCTCTGAGATTCTTCCTACTACTTTTCCCTTCAAACTCTGTCATGGCTGAGCAGAATTTTCAGAGTTGGGCTCTGGATATGAGTCCACCATCTCCCCAGATGGCCAGCTTTTCTAATTAAAGCACCTTTCCTTTCTACTGACATTTGATCTCAAATTACTGGTTTTCTGAGTGGCAAGAAGCCAAACCTGAGTTTGGTAATACAACCAAAAGAAAGAACCCTTTTTTCCTAATTTGCATATGTGGTAGTAGTAACTATGTGTATTTATTGAGAGACAAAAAGGGGAATAAATGAAAATTTTATTTAAAAGCATCTATACAAATGTGGATTAAGTTGTTGCAGATTAGGTAATTATTCAGAAATATTTACTTCAACCATCTTCCACCTCTGTGGGCAGAAGTTACAGCACAAAAGCAAGCTTTCTTTAGAACCGGTTTTGTTGTTCATATTTGTAAGTGGAGTATAGCAGGTGTGAAGAGACAAAAGGGTTTAAAAAAAATCCATGTACTATTGATCTTGCTCTCCTGAACCTCTGCCATTTTCCTCAGACAAGCATGCATAGTCTAGCCCATTGGTTCAAGAATTATAAAAGCAAAGTGTGGAGCAGATATACTTCAACTGAATACATCCTAGATCAACTAAACTCCAGTTGAATTTGAGAGGGTTTGTTATGCCTAAACAGTCAACCATAATTAAAAGTGACAACTAGAAATAGGGTCCTATCATAATAAGATTCTAAAATATGTAGCACTGGCTTTGAAAGTGACAAGCTTGTGAAGATAGGAAAAAAAAACAATAAGACTTGAAAAGTAGAAACCTTTTTTATGTCTACTTGGAAAGTTAGTGTTATTTGCTCAGTCGTGCCCGACTCTTTGCGACCCCATGGACTGCAGCCCTCCAGGCTCCTCTGTCCATGAGATTTTCCAGGCAAGGATACTGGAGTGGGTTGCCATTTCCTTCTCCAGAGGATCTTCCCAACCCAGGGATCGAACCCGGGTCTCCTGCACTGCAGGCAGATTCTTTACCAACTGAGCTATAAGGGAAGCCTGCTTTACCCACAGTCAAAAAAAAAAGGACTTAAGAAAGGTTGTTGCCAGGCAGATTGTTGAATGCATCAACTAGTTTCTTTTGACCACGTATAATCAGGTTCTACAAGACAGAGGTAAGTCCAAAAAACAAAACAAAGCAGGCCAATTTGTGAGCAGAATTAAGAAAGAAAATGAAACTGTTGAGTCTGGTCTTGTTTCCACATATAAGGACTCAGAATGGGAGTCACCACTTTATCTTAACAAGTTAAAGCTGAATAGACTGAAATATCAACAATTTTTCTCAGACCCATAAGACAAGTGAGAACACAGGACATACTGCTGCCTGCAGAGATAGACAGGCTAATATGAGGGGCACTGCTTATTGGAGCAGAGACACAAATGGAAACTAGAAACAGGCACATAAAACAATGCCAGGGTAACTGAATTGTAACTGACGAATTGCTGGAGGCTCAGTATGGACAAGTCTAAGAGCTAAAACCTCTTGGGAGAATCTGTCATAGAAGAGACCCCACAATACCGTGACATCATCCCTAGGAGCACAGCAGAGTTTTCACGGTAAATATTAGCAAAGAAACCCCCACTGCTCTGGTAGGAGGAGATGAATAAAAATTTTTTGAAATATGCAAGAGCACTCTCTTAGCCTTCACAAGGCCTGCCTTCAGGGAAAAGTATTTCACAAGAACCTAACCTGATGGAGTAGTATCAGAGCCTAACTGACTTGGAGAAAGGGAAATATCCAACTACAGCCCATTCAAGCCATCCTATCCCACCTAAGAAAAGTGAAAAAAAAAAAAACTGAGAAATTGTTATGAATTGTCATAATTCAGTCTTATTATAAAGTTCATATTTAATTGCAGGATTATAAAATTATTTTCCGTCCCCCATTACCATCACATTATGAAAGGCCTACTTAACAACAGTTCTTTTTTACCCAGTACATCTTGTTCAGTGAGAAAGAAAATAGACTAGGTATTTAAAACAAGTATGATTAATACTCCAGGGGCTCTAATACATAAAGTAGACAGCATTCAATAGCAGTAAGCACAGAGATGGAAATCCTAAGAAAGAACCAAAAAGAAATTATCACTGTGAAAGAAGTGAAGAATACCTTTGATGGATTTATCAGTAGATTGGACATAGCTGAGGAAAATTTCTGAGCGAGAGAATATACCAATGGAATCCTCAAAAAGCAAAAAGAATAGAGACTGTAAAAATGGCAGAAAATATATAAAGATTGTGAAAAAAACTGAAAAAGGTGTGACATATTCATAATAGAAACACCAGAATATATATCAGAGAAAGAAACTGAAGATTTATTTGAAATAACATATAACAATAACTGAGAATTTCCTCAACTTAATATCAAAAACCAAACTACTCATCCAAGAAACTCAGAGAACATCAAGCAGAATGAATTTCAATAAAGTACACCTATGCATATCATTTTCAACTACAGAAAATCAAAGATAAAAATCCTGAAATAAGTGAGAGGGGAAAAATATTCTTAACCATAGAGAAACAAATATTAAAATTTTATTGAACATCCCATTAGAAACTATACAAGCAACAAGACAGTGAAGTATTTATAAAGTATTGAGTGGAAGGAAAACAAGAGGCAATCTAGAATTCTGTACCTTGTAAAATTACCCTTTAAAGAATGAAGATTAAGTTAAAGACTTCCTCAACCAACAGAAATTGAAGGTGTTGTTCCCAATAGACCTGCCTTGCAGTAAATGCTTAAAGAGGTTTATTCAAGTAAAGGGAAATAGTATAGGTTAGAAACTTGGATCTACAGCAAGAAGAAAAAGCATTGAAAAAGGAAGAAGCGAAAGTTTAAAATAAAACCTTTATTTATCTTTTTCTTAATTAATCTAACAGATAAAATGTATTCAAAATAGTAATACCAAGAATGTGTTCAATTATGTATACCTAAGTGTATATCTATATTTATATATGCTTGTATAAAAATGAAATGAATGACAACAATAACACAAGGAACAGAAGGGAAGGATTAAGATTATTTCATTACTACAAGATACTCACACTACTCACAAAATGGTAGAGTGTTATGTGAAAATAGAATTGGATTAGATGTAAATGTATATTTATGGGCTCCACTTCAGTTCAGTCTAATCACTCAGTCTTATCTGACTCACAGTGACCCTATGGACTGCAGAACACTAGGGATCCCTGTCTTCACCAAGTCCCGGAGCTTACTCAAACTCATGTCCATCAGGTTGATGATGCCATCAAACCTTGGTGGTTCGATGCTTTGTCCTCTGTCATCCCCTTCTCCTACTGCCTTCAATTTTTCCAGCATCAGGGTTTTATTTTCAAATGAGTCAATACTTTCCATCAGGTGGCCAAAGTACTAGAGCTCCAGCTTCAACATCAGTCCTTCCAATGAATATTCAGGACTGATTTCCTTTAGGAGGAATTGGTTGGATCTCCTTGCAGTCCAAGGGACTCTCAAGAGTCTTCTCCAACACCAGAGTTCAAAAGCATCAATTCTTCAGTGCTCAGCTTTCTTTATAGTCCAACTCTAACATCCATACATGACTACTGGAAAAGCCATAGTTTTGACTATATGGACCTTTATTTGCAAACGAATGCTTTTTAATATGTTGTCTAGCTTTTATGTAAAATATAGTTTTTCTTCCAAGGAGCAAGTATCTTTTAATTTCATGGCTGCAGTCACCATCTGCAGTGATTTTGGAGCCCAAGAAGATAAAGCCTCTCACTGTTTCCATTATTTCCCCATCCATTTGCCATGAAGTGATGGGACCAGATGCCATGATCTTAGTTTTCTGAATGTTGAGCTTTAAGCCAACTTTTTCACTCTCCTCTTTCACTTTCATCAAGAGGCTCTTTATTTTTTCTTAGTTTTCTGCAATAAGGGTGGTGTCATCTGTGTATCTGAGGTTATTGATGTTTCTCCTGGAAATCTTGATTCCAGCTTGTGCTTCATCCAGCCTGGCATTTCTCAAGATGCACCCTGCATATAAGTTAAATTAGCAGGGTAGCAATTTACAGCCTTGACTACTCCTTTCCTGATTTGGGACCAGTCTGTTGTTCCATGTTCAGTTCTAACTGTTGCTTCCTGACCTGCATACAGATTTCTCAAGAGGAAAGTAAGGTGCTCTGATATTCCCATCTCTTTAAGAATTTTCCACAGTTAGTATACTGTATTGGTGGTTTTCTTTCTGGCTTACTTCACTCTGTATAATTGGTTCCTCATGATCCACACAGTCAAAGGCTTTGGTGTAGTCAATAGAGCAGAAGTAGATATTTTTCTGGAATTCTCTTGCTTTTCTTATGGTCCAACAGACGTTGGCAATTTGATCTCTGGTTCCTCTGCCTTTTCTAAATCCAGCTTGAACATCTGGAAGTTCTCGGTTCATGTACTCTTGAAGCCTAGCTTGGAGAGTTTTGAGCATTACTTTGCTAGCATGTGAGATGAGTGCAATAGTGTGGTAGTTTGAACATTCTTTGGCATTGCCTTTCTTTGGGATTGGAATGAAAATTGATCTTTTCCAATCCTGTGACCCTGCTGAGTTTTCCAGATTTGCTGGCATACATATTGCTTACAGCACTTTAACAGCATCATCTTCTAGGGTTTGACATAGCTCAGCTGGAATTTCATCACCTCCACTAGCTTTGTTCATAGTGATACTTCCTAAGTCCCACTTGAGTTCACATTCTAGGATGTCTGGCTCTAGGTGAGTGATCACATCATTGTGATTAACTGGGTCAATAAGATCTTTTTTTGTATAGTTCTTCTGTGTATTCTTGCCACCTTTTCTTAATATAGTTTGCTTCTGTTAGGTCCACACCACCCATCTTTGCATGAAATGTTCCCTTGGAATCTCTAATTATCTTGAAGGGATATCTAGTCTTTCCCATTCTATTGTTTTCCTATATTTCTTTGCATTTGTCACTTAAGAAGTCTTTCTAATCTCTCCTTGCTCTTCTTTGGAACTGCATTCAGATGGGTGTATCTTCCCTTTTCTCCCACTTAGCCAAGAAAAGTTTAACAAAGGTGAAAAACTCATGCTTCCTGACTTTAAAACATATTTAAATGTACAGAAATAAAAACAGTGTACTACTGGCATAAAGGCAGATATCTAGACCAATAGAACAAAACAGAAACTTAAGAAATGAACCATCATATATATGGTCAAATGATCTTCTATAAAGGTACCAAGAGTAGTCACTTGAAGCAAGGACAGCCTCTTAAACAAATGTTAGTAGGAACACTGGATACCCATATGTAAAAGAATATATTTCAATCTTATCTCACTCCATTCATAAAAATTAACCCCAATTAGCCTGGTGGGCTGCAGTCTATGGGATCACACAGAGTCAGACATGACTGAAGTGACTTAGCAGCAGTAGCAACAGCAGCAGATTAAAGATCTAAATATAAGAACTAAATATACAAAACTCCTAAAAGAAAATATTGAGAACATCTTCATAATATTGAATTTGTCAGTGATTTCTTGGGCAGGACCCCAAAAGTACTGAAATCAAAAGTAAAAACAGCCAAATGGGGCTACATTAAACTTCAAACTTTTGTCATTAAATGACACAATCAAAAGAATGAAACAGCAATCTACATAATAGGAGAATGTATTTGCAAGTCATATATCTAATAAGAGATTAATATCCAGAATATATAAATAACTCCTAGAGTTCAGCAACAGCACAACTCAATATTTAAATGCACAAAGGATTTGAATAGACTTTTCTCCACAGAAAATATACAAATGGACAATAGGTATATGAAAAGATGTATAACATTACTAATTATTAGAGAAATGCAAATCAAACTCACCATGAAATATCACCTCATACCTGTTAGGATGGCTACTATAAAGAAAACAGGAAATAATGTATATTGAAAAGATATGGACAAGTTAGAATGCTTTGGATTATAAAATATTGCAAATGCTGTGTAAAACAGTATGAAGCTCATTCAAAAAATTAAAAATAAAACTATGCTGTTTTACAACAATCCCATTTCTGGTTTTATAGCCAAAATAATTGAAAGTAGAGTCTTGAAGTAATATTTGCATATCTTTATTCATAGCAGCATTATTCACAATAGCCAAGAGGTGGAGCAACAAAAATATCCACCTTGGATGAATAAATTTAATTTAAAATGATATGATATATTCAAATGGAATATTATACAGCCTTAAAAAGGAAAGAAATTCAACACATGCTACTACACAGATGAATGTAGTAGAGAACATTATGCTAAATGTAATAAACCAGTCACAAAAATACAAATACTGTAGATTCCACTTATGTGAAGTATACAAATAGTCAAATACATTGAAATAGAGAGTTATTGGTTATTAGCTAATGGTTATTAGGGATGAGAGGAGAGTGGGAAAAGGGGAGTATTTAATATTCAGATTTACAAACTGAGAAAGTTCTGAAGATCTGAATGTAATAAATATTACTCAACTTTACATTTAAAAATGGTTAAGATGGCAAACTCTATGTGTTGGGGTTTTGGGGTTTTTTTTTTGGATGTTGGCAATTTGATCTCTGGTTCCTCTGCCTTTTCTAAAGCCAGCTTGAACATCAGGGAGTTCACGGTTCACGTATTGCTGAAGCCTGGCTTGGAGGATTTTGAGCATTACTTTACTAGCATGTGAGATGAGTGCAATTGTGCGGTAGTTGGAGCATTCTTTGGCATTGCCTTTCTTTGGAATTGGAATGAAAACTGACCTTTTCCAGTCCTGTGGCCACTGCTGAGTTTTCCAAATTTGCTGGCAGATTGAGTGCAGCACTTTCACAGCATCATCTTACATATACACAAATATTGGAAATGTCAACTCACTCCAGTATTCTTGCCTGGGAAATCCCATGGACAGAGAAGCCTGGTGGGCTAGAGTCCATCAGGTTGCAAAGAGTCAGACGTGACTTAGCGACTATCAGCAACAGCATACACAAATATGCTATTTATTTGTTTAACACAGACTTCTTGAGAACTTAGCAAGCATTGTACTAACGATTACAGGTACATAAATACATTTTATTAGCTAAGCAAAGAAGAAATGGTAATCAATGGAGTAATAGAATTCCACTAAAGGATGACAATATGGGCAAATTCCTGATAAGGGAAGAATCCTGGGGTAAATTCTAAAGTGAAATAGGCTGGCGTAACTAGAAACACATGGGATGGAGATAAACGCATGGGGTGGGACACTTTCAGTACCATCAGGTCCTTTTAAGATATAGTCATATTTTTGATTTTCATATTGGACAAAATTGAAGCCACTGAAAGATTTTTAATAAAATAGTGATAGTAATATTTGTACTTCTATAAAACTTCATTTTGTATGACAGGTGTTTTAGTTTAGGAAGTCTCTTTATACTTAAATTCATCTTTAATACACAAATTTGATAACATCTAAGTATTTACCACATCATGCTGTTTTCAGTGTAGTCATATAAACCATTTTATAGTAATTTTTATCTTCTATCTTATGTCTTGCTTTTTAAATTATGACACGTGTGCTGTTCTAAGTCACTTCAGTCATGTCCGAATCCTTGCACCTCTATGGAATGTAGACCACCAGGCTCCTCTGTCCAAGGGATTCTCTAGGCAAAGAATACTGGAGTGGGTTGCCATGCCCTCCTCCAAGGGGTCCTCCCGGCCCAGGGATTGTCTCCTGCATTGGCAGGTGCGTACTTTACTACTAGCTGGAAAGCCCCAAATTATGACATAAAATTGATTAAATGTGATGTATGACAAAATTTTCATTATTTCTTTCTGAAAGTTTTGTATTTTCTGGAAAGCCAGGATTATATCATAGTGGAAATATTTTCCCTTTTATTTTGTTCTTGGATATATCCCAGTGGACTCTGAGCACAGCATGACAAATTGATTTGACTCCTACATTTTTCACAGAGGGGGCAAGGGCACAACCTTAAAGCACCTATTCTCCTATTCTGTTCACAAAAACAGGGAAGAAGAAAAGTAATATGCAAATCACAAAGTCAGCATAGAAAACCTTCTGTTCAGACTTCCCAAGAGTTAAGGGCAAAGCAGCCTCTACTCACCAAGGTTTCTCACTCCACTTCAGGGTCTGAAATCTAGGAGATTATCAGTGCTGAACTAATGTTTGCAGAACACAATGATTATACTAAACCCAAGCTTGAAGGCTCATCTCACCTATTTCCATTGTTTTCTCTTTCCCCAGATGAAGCCCAAGGTGGGACAAACTAACTCTCAAGAACATATATTCTACAACATGCTCTCCAAAGTTAAACTAGTCTCAAAAACACAATTTGCAAATGGTCAGATCAAAGAAGAACTAGTCTGACCATTTAAAAAATGTAACATGAGAAAGAGTTCTTCTTTTTTTTTTTTAATGGCAACAGAAAGGACTTTGAACGGTCTTATAACAGCGGTTAAATGGTTTAGTTCAAATATGACCAAAACTTTTCTAAGAATTAGCAGTTAGTTGGAATTAGTCATGTGTTTCTGCCTAAAAAACAGCAGATTGTTAAACTGTAATCTTCCCTTTTGCCCCAGGAAACAAACAATTGGTTAATCGAGGTTAAGAAGCATGATGTCCTACTGTGTTATTCATCCATGTGTACTCAACTGTGTATATTGGAGACTGGCAGGAAATAGACACTCATGAAATCTGGGTAGACTGAATAAATGAATTTATGAAAGAATAAAAGAATAAATCAGTCTAGACTTGACTCAGGTTAGAGGCAACTTGTCCTTGTTTTCCTCAGGTCTTACAGTGATTTATGAATGATTAAATTGATGTATTAGAATTTCCCTGTCCAGTATAATAGAAAGATGTGTGGCTGGGTAATAGAAAAGTCAGAGCTTTCCAATTTGATAGTGAAAAAAAGTGCTGAATAATTGAGTTGGAGTTGAAATGGTGTTATACATAACTAGAGAAGTGGCACATTTAAAGAGCTCTTTCTTGGAAATTTAAGTGATCCCTTGGTCAGTACAAACCTTAATAGCTTTTAAGAAACCTGCTGTGACTGAGAATGAGTTGGCCATCCATGAGCGGTTACTAGTGGTCTTTCTCACAACTATATTGCACTGACATTAGCTACACCCTATGATGGTAGATTCTGCAGAGAGCCTGTGGATGGAGCACATTTGGTAACTGAAAAACCCTGCCACCTGCAGAGTCAATCTCTACAGTGCAGGTGTAGTTGTTAGATTGGCATTTCTTTTACAATACCCATCTTACAAACTGAATGACTGTCCTTGTTTCAATATCTTTTTCTCACACATTTATTGTTCACGTTAATTTTATTTAAAAATCCTATAATAAACATAAAATAACTGTAACCAAGTATCTCGTTTCAGTTTTAATATCTAAACACAAAGCCTGTATAATTCTTTTTTTTTTTTAATGGCAACAGAAAGGACTTTGAACGGTCTTATAACAGCGGTTAAATGGTTTAGTTCAAATATGACCAAAACTTTTCTAAGAATTAGCAGTTAGTTGGAATTAGTCATGTGTTTCTGCCTAAAAAACAGCAGATTGTTAAACTGTAATCTTCCCTTTTGCCCCAGGAAACAATTGGTTAATCGAGGTTAAGAAGCATGATGTCCTACTGTGTTATTCATCCATGTGTACTCAACTGTATATATTGGAGACTGGCAGGAAATAGACACTCATGAAATCTGGGTAGACTGAATAAATGAATTTATGAAAGAATAAAAGAATAAATCAGTCTAGACTTGACTCAGGTTAGAGGCAAATTGTCCTTGTTTTCCTCAGGTCTTACAGTGATTTATGAATGATTAAATTGATGCATTAGAATTTCCCTGTCCAGTATAATAGAAAGATGTGTGGCTGGGTAATAGAAAAGTCAGAGCTTTCCAATTTGATAGTGAAAAAAAGTGCTGAATAATTGAGTTGGAGTTGAAATGGTGTTATACATAACTAGAGAAGTGGCACATTTAAAGAGCTCTTTCTTGGAAATTTAAGTGATCCCTTGGTCAGTACAAACCTTAATAGCTTTTAAGAAACCTGCTGTGACTGAGAATGAGTTGGCCATCCATGAGCGGTTACTAGTGGTCTTTCTCACAACTATATTGCACTGACATTAGCTACACCCTATGATGGTAGATTCTGCAGAGAGCCTGTGGATGGAGCACATTTGGTAACTGAAAAACCCTGCCACCTGCAGAGTCAATCTCTACAGTGCAGGTGTAGTTGTTAGATTGGCATTTCTTTTACAATACCCATCTTACAAACTGAATGACTGTCCTTGTTTCAATATCTTTTTCTCACACATTTATTGTTCATGTTAATTTTATTTAAAAATCCTATAATAAACATAAAATAACTGTAACCAAGTATCTCGTTTCAGTTTTAATATCTAAACACAAAGCCTGTATATTTTAAAAAATCATTTCCTAATGCACCTTAATTTACTTTTCTTATGTTATATTAGAAATAAGACATACACAATGCAGTGTTTTTATCTTACCTATTTAACTTAATTTCTTTTCTTACCCAAAGATGTTGAAGACATGAAAAACATTAATTCAAATTAACTCACATTCAGACACTATATATTTTTTTCATTTTCCTTCTTATAGTGTAAGATTACTTAAGTAATGTCAGTATCTGTGATTTTACTGGGAATGTTTATTTCAACAAGGCCTTAGAACAATTGGTACCTACATCGTGAGTCTCTTAAGACATCACAGCTCCAAGAGTACTCCTAGCACCAACAGTACCAATATCAACCAAAATTTTTAAATATACAAATTACTGGGCCACACCCCAGACCAACAATCAAAACATCTCAGGGTAACATTCTTCCGAACATGAAAGTCTGAGAACTGCCACTCAAGGGAAATATAATTTTAGCATATTCTGTTCCAGCAAAATGTAGCAAAAAAATTTTGTCAGAAATTTTTTCCTTCTTTTGTTGTGCTTCTATGTAATGCTACTTTATGTGCTTTTAAATAATATTACTAAAAGCTCAAACTGGAATTCTTAAAACCACATGAACAGTATTTAAATTATTAACGTTTAACTTCAAGTTTCTGAAAATATTTTTTACTGCCTAAAATGTAACATATGTACATTTATACCTCTGTCAGAACAAAATCTTTAATTGTATATTCTAAAAGATCAACTAATTCACTACTTAAATTATCTGTGAACAAATAAGCATATGCTAATGCATATTTGGAATAAGGAAATGTCACAAGCACCAATGGGGCAATTGTAATTTGGCCTTTGATGGCATATATATTTTTTTAAAGAGTGATGTGTGCCACAACCTGAGAATAGTCAGATATTAAATTAGTCACACAAAAGAAGGAGAAAGATTATTTATCTTCATTTTTGCTTTAGGTATTTCTGTTGCCCTTTATGGCATTCATCTAGTAGATATTCTATAAATAGTAAATAATGATTGTGACAAATTGTGTCTGACATCACTGTGGAGAGCTGAGACCATGCAATAATATTAATATCATGAAAATAAAAGGTGTTCATTTGAAGGTAACTCTATTCATGAATGAATAGGACATACACACACACACACACACACACAGATATATATATATATATATACACACACATACACACATGTTATTACTAAGGGTGAAGAAGTAACCAGCCAGAGAGAATATTTAGAAAAAAAAATTGGTGGCACTGGTAAGGTCCCTAAGGAACTGTTATTAAGTATTTTCTTTACTTCTAGACCTTAAATCAACTTTATTTTCATATAAAAAGATATGGAGCTCGTAAAAAATTAAATTTTTAATAATTTTACAGTGGCATACCTGACAATTCTGACAGCCACATGTGGTAGCTTAGAACTATATTCCTTTGCCAGCTAAAATATTAATAGAACATTGACTATCTTTTTCATAGTCTATAAGGCCCTGAAATTATTATGAAATCTGGGTTTGCCTTCAGGCGATTTGGTTTAGTGACTATACCAGCAGGCAGTTTTTGTATATTTGCTTTCTGAAGGATGGATAATTTTTGAAGCAAAGGCAGAGAAGTCCTAATAAATCATATCTTTATGAAATATTCATTATATCTGAATATTCTTTACAAGGCTTCTGTCAGAGGAATTAAAATAAAGAATGATTAAAAAACATTTAGTAGCAAATTGACAAAGCACTTTATAAGCTAGAAGAGTTTTGGGGTCTAACTAGAAAACTTTTCAAAAGAGATTCTGCACACTCTTATTAGACAAGTACGAGTAAAAATGAAATCAAAAGGCAAAGGAGCCCAGGTATTGCCTTTTTCAGAAGTATATTATTTCCTATTACTCTCTTCTGGACATTATCATTTTTAACTAGAGAATTCATAATGTTTACTGCTTAGAACTGATGATTTGCTGGACACAAAAGACTGGTAAAGTGGTCCTTAGGTCCAAAGATCCTTAGTTCAGGCCTCCTAAGGCAAGTAGATGTGCCATGATATATCATTGTGTGATGTTAAGAACAGATTCTACAGCCTAACTGCCTGGGTCTAAATTTCAGCTCTGATAATGCTTCTCTCTGCTACAATTTCCTCACTTGTTAAATGGAAGCTTTATTAGATACCTAGCTCATTGGTCATTTTTAGTATTACATGCATTAATATATGCTAAGTGCTAATAACAGGACAAACATTAAGTACTACAAATCTTGATTAGTCTAAAGGATAAAAAAGACAGTATCCAAGAATCCCAGATAAATTGATGAGTGTGCTTGCTTTGCGTATTTTAAATATTTTATTTAATCTCATATGTACACAGCCAATACCACTCACAGCTTCTGGTTAGACAGAGATTAAACGCATTACACATGTGTCACTCCCACCCTTTACTCTAAGATCACCTTAAATGGCTAACCTACGGCCAAAAGTCCCTGGCTGTGTCAAAGAATACTTTTTTTTTTTTCCTAGCTGGTGCTGGTACATCATGGTCTAGCTTTTAGCCAACCCCTCTCAAAGGATATGGACTCTCATGAAGGCAATTTTCACATTCTTAAGATTCATTTCTGGATAATTAATGACTTTCTTAACACCACTTCAGTTTAAATAGCTCATGTGCAACCTGCTGAGAAACTCTTTATTTGGGCATAGAAATTAATGATGCAGACCATTTTATTTCTCCCAAGTGCAAGGGTTTATGAGAAATAAAAGAACGGTGCTGACAGACAAAGTCAGTTATAGTATCACACTGCTGTGGAATAGTTCATAAAGCTTCAGCTGTCTTCGTAGTGTATTTGGTTTTGACAGTTCATGGTAATTGTGGTGGAAAACTTAAAGGCAGCAAAATAGAATCATTCTGGATCTGAAAATGAAGAGTGTATTTATTTAAAGCAAATTTTATATTATATGTGGAATTTGGCAAACATATAAAAGAAATTCTCATCTTCTTAGAAAAATGGAAGGTAACATTGATAAAGATAAGATCCTGTATTTCATGTTATTTTTCCAAAGCAGCTTTTTTGACCCAAAGTTATCTCAAGTGAAACCAGAGATATGGATGCCACAGATAGAAAATTCTTCCTCTAGTTCACAGCAAGCTCAAAGTACTGGGCTTACTACACAACCCTATGATGTTAGTTGTCACTCTGAGTTGCAAACAATATTTAAACTGAAGCAAATGAAAATATTATGCCCTCTATGCTGTTTCAATCTTCTGGCCTTCATTTTGGTCTAAGGTAACAGTTAAATGAAATGGGATTTATTAGGGCCCATTATCATTCTAAAAGCTTCCCTGGTGGCTCAGAGGTTAAAGCATCTGCCTGCAATGCAGGATACTTGGGTTCGATTCCTGGGTTGGGAAGATCCCCTGGAGAAGGAAATGGCAACCCACTCCAGTATTCTTGCCTGGAGAATCCCATGGACAGAGGAGTCTGGTGGGCTATAGTCCATGGGGTCGCAAAGAGTCAGATACGACTGAGTGACTTCACTTCACTTCACTTCATGATTGAGTGAAAAAACACTGTAGTCAGGAAATCTCAGCTCTATGCCATTATTCCAAACTCACTACACTGTATTAGACAAAAAGCTTTCAGCCATGTTATTTTAGCTGTAAATGGTGATTATATAATCTACAATATTGAATCAGCAACCTTTATGTGGCTCTATTGTTTATTGGGAATTACCTTAAATCCTTCTTAGGATTATATGGTGGTGGTGGTGGTTTAGTCACTAAATTGTGTCTGACACCTGCGACACCATGGAATGTAGTCAGTCTCCTTTGTCCATGGGATTTCCCAAATAAGAATACTTGAGTGGGTTGCCGTTTCTTTCTATAGGGGATTTTCCAGACCCAGGGATTGAACCTGAGTCTCCCGTACGGCAGGCAGTTTCTTTATCACTTAGCCACCAGGAAAGCACTCTTAGGATTATGGTGAGTGTTAAATAACTTATATGTGCAACTTTGAATAACCATAAGGTTTATACATTTGTTAGCTGGCACAGGTGATTATCATCCTTCACCCCTCTCCTCACATTATCATATCTAGGTTTGTTTACTGCTGCTACTGCTAAGTTGCTTCAGTCACGTCCGACTCTGTGCAACCCCATAGACGGCAGCCCACTAGGCTACCCCATCCCTGGGATTCTCAAGGCAAGAACACTGGAGTGGGTTGTCATTTCCTTCTCCAATGCATAAAAGTGAAAAGTGAAAGCGAAGTCTTTCAGTCATGTCTGACTCTTCATGACCCCATGGACTGCAGCCCACCAGGCTCCTCCATCCATGGGATTTTCCAGGCAAGAGTACTGGAGTGGGGTGCCATTGCCTTCTCTGAGGTTTGTTTACTAATTAGAACCTAATTAGAATAGATACTGAAGAAAGTATTTGGCTGTAGGAAATCAGTATTTTTAAGATTTTGCTCATACCAACTCTCACACACAAATTTCTACCAACATTCTAAGACATCATTAGACTTTTCTCACATGTTAACCTTATGACTTGTTCAAGAGACCATTTTACAAAATTTGTCTCAACTTTTTTTTTGCCATCTTTTTAACATTGTGTTTTAATTTGCAGAGCAAAGTTATGGCTAGAACAGAATTTCCATATGAATAAAATATTATTCATTTGTTATTAAAAAGAGCATCTACTTGACAACATAAATACGAAACATAAAGAATATTAACAAAAATGAAATTAAATTGTCATTCAGCTGTTAATCAGCCTTTCATATTTTTTTCCTTAAAAAGTGGCAGATACATGTTGATATATGGCAAAACCAGTACAATATTGTAAAGTAATTAACCTCCAATTAAATAAATAAATTTATATTAAAAATTTTTTAAAAATTAAAGTATAGAAAAAGAAAAAAATGAACACAGATTCTAACTTCATAAGAATATACTCTGTTTTATATCTTGGCCTATGCCAGTGTGAATGGTTTTCTTTTTACATCTCTAAACTTAGGATGGAAATAAATAAATAAAAACAAATATGTATAATTTTCCTAGTTAATTGGAGAAGGCAATGGCACCCCACTCCAGTTCTCTTGCCTGGAGAATCCCATGGATGGAGGAGCCTGGTGGGCTGCAGTCCATGGGGTCGTGACTGAGAGACTTCACTTTCACTTTTCACTTTCATGCATTGGAGAAGGAAATGACAACCCACTCCAGTGTTCTTGCCTTGAGAATCCCAGGGATGGGGTAGCCTGGTGGGCTGCCGTCTATGGGGTCGCACAGAGTCGGGCACGACTGAAGCGACTTAGTAGTAGCAGTAAACATAAGATTGCTAATACGTGCTTACATTGCAGGTAACTTATCACTCCTGCTTTTTTTGACGGACAAAATGAAAATATTTTCATTCACCTCTTCCTCTCAAAATATTGATTAACAACTTTTTGACAACTCTGTTTTCTTAGGTTAATTTCACATGTCAAATATTTAATAAATAATATGGCCCAGCCCTCCATATCCATGGACTCAACCCACAGATCCAACTAACCTCAGACAGAAAATATTAATAAAAAAAAAAAAAAAAGCAAGACGTGAATTTGCCATGAACTGGCAGTATTTACAAAGCATTTACATTGTATTAAGTATTATAAATAATTTAGAGGTGATTTAAAATATACAGGAGGGTATGGATAGCTTATGTGCAAATACTATGTCATTTTATATAAGGGATTTTAGTATCTATGGGCATCCTGGAACAAATCCACCAAAGATACTGAGGATAACTCTAGGAAATTTTCAGAGTTATAGAGTTCTGTTTAAGATATATATATATATATGTGTGTGTGTATATATATGGAGAAGGCAATGGCACTCCACTCCAGTACTCTTGCCTGGAAAATCCCATGGTTGGAGGAGCCTGGTAGCCTGCAGTCCATGGGGTCGCTAAGAGTCGGACATGGCTGAGCGACTTCACTTTCACTTTTCACTTTCATGCATTGGAGAAGGAAATGGCAACCCACTCCAGTGTTCTTGCCTGGAGAATCCCAGGGACGGGGAGCCTGGTGGGCTGCCGTCTATGGGGTCACACAGAGTCGGACACGACTGAAGTGACTTAGCAGCATGTGTATATATATACACACACACATATACATAATCTATATACATACACACACACATATATATATACACATACATACATACACACACACACACATGCATATATATATAATTGTTGAGGCTTCTCTGGTAGCTCAGATGGTAAAGAATCTATCTGGATTCAATCCCTGTGACAGGAAGATCCCCTGGAGAAGGACAATGCAACCCACTCCAGCATTCTTGCCTGGAAAATTCCATGGAAAGAGAGCAGCCTAGTGGGCTACACAGTCCATGGGGTCACAAAGAGTCAGACAAACATACGCATGATTATTGACAATCAATGTATTTTATTTTTTAGGTAAAATAAAAAAGTATTCTACTCCTAGTCTTTAATGTGAAAGAGCAACCAGGAGCAAGTACTATATACAATGTTAATTTTCCTTCTCTTATTTAGTAGCTTATCTTTTAAAAATGTGCCCATTGATGAAGTCATTAATTGCTCAACATAAGAATAATTTCAATTCAAGGCAAACTATGTTTTTGGAATATCAGTTATCACTTATTATAAGAAGAGGCAATGTAAAATGGCAGCTTTCTCATTTATTTGTTTTACTTCATTGACTTTCAGCCTTACTTTTAAAGCACAGTATGCATTCTAAGCATAAGGCTAGACAACATCCAGCACAACATTTGGTTTAAAACCCAGGTAATAATGACTTTATCTTTCAAGCAGCCAAAGGCTAGTTGCTGGTGTCTGCCATTGTGCATATGCTCTCCTCAACTCCTGACTGAGAAAACATGCATGAAAGCATTTTCCTGCCTGAGATTATATTAAAAACCTGTACCTGTTCTAGCAGCATGAATTCAAGTTGATTATTGTTCTAAATCTGTGACTTCCCATTTATTCTCCTGAAGATATAAATGCTTGCTTTTCAATAGGCCACGTACGTAGACATTATTATGAAGGCAAGATTTAGTAACAATAATATGCATAGCAATCTACTGAGATTAAACTGAAACACCCACATTAAGCTCTTTTAAAATACGTGGAGCAGAACACATAAGAGAAACCCAAAGCATAACTGCACACTAGCACTGCTACCGTTCCACACCCATCTATTCCAATACTGTTGACATCAATGTTACTGAACTTTCTGGGGAAGATTCCCCACATTTTGTCTTTATGTGCATTTGGTTTTATATTTTACTTTAAAAGGTTAAACAACCCTCTGTGTGGTAACAAAAGGAAGCATGGGGGAAAATTCTCAAAAATAGTGAAAGTGCTTAAAGTTAATTCAAATAAAGGATTTTTTTAAGGATATCTGCATAACACTTTAGGTTGGAAAAGCACTTTGGAAATTCATGAAAGCCACATCTATGTTACTTGAATTGTGACCTTGTCCTAAAACGCCCATGTTGACACACATTTTTCATGTAGGAGGCCTATTCAATTATTGAGAAACATAATTTTTAAGTTCAGATTCTGTACAAAATCAAGATCTGAATGTCTATCCATAGGTTTCCACTGTTTCTCCATCTATTTCCCAGGGAGTGATGGGACCAGACACCATGATCTTCGTTTTCTGAATGTTGAGCTTTAAGCCATGAACTCTGGGAGTTGGTGATGGACAGGGAGGCCTGGCGTGCTGAGATTCATGGGGTCGCAGAGTCGGACATGACTGAGCGACTGAACTGAACTGAACTGATCCATAGGTTTTAGTAGTCAATCTCCATATCCAATTGTTCTATCACAAAACATGCTTTCAAATGCTATATGACTAATATCATGTCACTGCACATATGTTTTTTCAAAGCAAAGTGTCTCTAATGCCCATCTTTCAAGATTTCTAGATCTTTCACCAAACATCAGTTCACTTAATAAACTTCATTTGTCAAAGTTCATATTTATGTTTCAAAAGTTAGATTTTTCCCTCTTTGCATTGGGAGGTAATTATTCCATTCTATTATGGGGTAATTCATTTTTATTTAATATCACTATATGTGTTTCAGGTGGCTCAGAGGTAAAGAATCTGCCTGCAATGCAGGACACCTGGGTTCAGTCCCTGGGTTGGGAAAATCTCTTGGAGAAGGAAATGGCTACTCACTTCAATATTCTTGCCTAGAGAATTCCATGGACAGAGGAGCCTGTCTGGCTACAGTCCATGGGGGTCACAAAGAATTGGACATAACTGAGCGACTAACACTTTCACTTTTCACTTCATGTGTTTCAAAATACCATCAGAATCAATGAATTCTCCAATACTAGAAGTACTCATGTAGAAACTTGACATGATGTTAAGTAAAATATTCAAATACGGAATAGATAGCATGTTACTAAGCTCTTATTACTAATAGAAACTTATGTATGAATTTTTTTATCCATCACTTCTTGGCAAATAGATGGGGAAACAGTGGAAACAGTGTCAGACTTTATTTTTTTGGGCTCCAAAATCACTGCAGATGGTGACTGCAGCCATGAAATTAAAAGACGCTTACTCCTTGGAAGAAAAGTTATGTCCAACCTAGATAGCATTTTCAAAAGCAGAGACATTACTTTGTCGACTAAGGTCCGTCTGGTCAAGGCTATGGTTTTTCCTGTGGTCATGTATGGATGTGAGAGTTGGACTGTGAAGAAGGCTGAGCGCTGAAGAATTGATGCTTTTGAAGTGTGGTGTTGGAGAAGACTCTTGAGAGTCCCTTGGACTGCAAGGAGATCCAACCAGTCTCTTCTGAAGGAGATCAGCCCTGGGATTTCTTTGGAAGGAATGATGCTGAAGCTGAAACTCCAGTACTTTGGCCACCTCATGTGAAGAGTTGACTCATTGGAAAAGACTCTGATGCTGGGAGGGACTGGGGGCAGGAGGAGAAGGGGACGACCGAGGATGAGATGGCTGGATGGCATCACTGACTCTATGGACGTGAGTCTGAGTGAACTCCGGGAGATGGTGATGGACAGGGAAGCCTGGCGTGCTGTGATTCATGGGGTCGAAAGAGCCGGACATGACTGAGCGACTGAACTGAACTGAACTTTTCATTAAATATTGTATTTTTGAACTAGGTTTTTCTGTAGTATAAGGTCATTATTTCTCATGCTTTTTATGAATATACAAATTTTATTTATCCCTTCTATTTTTAATGAGCATATGGGATGTTATTAATTTAATTCTGGTATAAATAGTGTTTCTACGAGTAATTAAAGCTGGTATAAATAATACTTCTATGAGTATTTATTTACATGCCTTTGTGTATAGATTTAAGACTAGAATTTCTGTTGGCTGCATATCTAGAAGTAGAATTGTTGAACCACATGGTATAGATATACTGCCCAAGAATTTTCCAAAGTAACTGAACAAATTTATACTCCCTACAGAGTAGGGCTAAGGTGTTATATTTTTATGATAGCAATGACCTCAAGCATATAATGTCTCATATCAAATTTTCTTTTTTGCCCATCTAACCATGCTGCTGCTGCTGCTGCTAAGTCGCTTCAGTCGTGTCCGACTCTGTGCGACCCCATAGATGGAAGCCCACTAGGCTCCTCTGTCACTGGGATTCTCCAGGCAAGAATACTGGAGTGGGTTGCCATTTCCTTCTCCAATGCATGAAAAGTGAAAAGTGAAAGGGAAGTCACTCAGTCGTGTCCGACTCTTAGCGACCCCATGGACTGCAGCCCACCAGGCTCCTCCGTCCATGGGATTTTCCAGGCAAGAGTACTGGAGTGGGGTACCACTGCCCTCTCCAACCATACTTCATAAATAATCAGGAAAATGGAACAAAACTTCTCTAGCAAGGCCCTCAGGTGGATGAAGTATCTGTCAGCTTCCACAAATGGTTTTTAGGGTATCCCTGAGTATCTGGTATTGTCTAAACTATAACGGCCGAGAGGAGCTACCCTGTGCTGAGGTCAGTGGCGGCCCGGGAGGAGACACCCGGCGTCCGAGGTCAGGGCGGCAACTGGGTGGAGCTACCCCGCATCCGAGGTCAGTGGAGGCCGGGAGGCGACACCCCGCATCCGAGGTCAGTGGAGGCCGGGAGGCGACACCCCGCGTCCGAGGTCAGGGCGGCAGCCGGGAAGAGCTGCCCGACGTCTGAGACCAGTGACGGCCGGGAGAGGACACCCGGCGTCTGAGGTCAGGGCGGCACCTGGGTGGAGCCACCCCGCATCCGAGGCCAGTGGCGGCTGGGGGCAGACACCCCGTGTGGTCCGAGGTCAGGGCGGCGGCCGGGAGGAGCTGCCCCACTTCCGAGGCCAGTGGCGGCCGGGGGGAAACACCCCGCAT
>SJYT01056837.1:124302-198967 GCA_006410635.1 Cephalophus harveyi
TTCAACTAAATACTTAGTAAAATTCTTAAAGATATTGTTTACTCCTTGCTTCTATATTTTATCTTTATATTTTTTTGACTAATGTCATGTTCCCTAAGATTTACATTCATGAATAGATGTGACCCTTTCTCTTCATGGTAGGATAGCCAATGTCTAATAACATACTGCTGCTGCTACTGCTGCTGCTGCTGAGTCGCTTCAGTCGTTTCCGACTCTGTGCGACGCCAGAGACAGCAGCCCACCAGGCTCCCCCCCGTCCCTAGGATTCTCCAGGCAAGAACACTGGAGTGGGTTGCCATTTCCTTCTCCAATGCATAAAAGTGAAAAGTGAAAGTGAAGTCACTCAGTCGTGTCCAACTCTTAGCAACCCCATGGACTGTAGCCTACCAGGCTCCTCCGTCCATGGGGCTTTCCAGGCAAGACTACTGGAGTGGGGTACCATTGCCTTCTCCGAATAACATACTAGTTACTCTAAATAAATACTCCCTCCAAAATTTGTTGAATAAATTATAAAATGTTAGCAAATCTCTAATGGACTTTAGTGTCTGTTGAATGAGATAAATATATAGACAAAGTATTATTAATAGCTTGAAAAGATAAGATGCTTACTGTTATTACTAACAAAGGGCTACATGAGTACAGAACAAGTGGTTATGAATTTCAACTTGTTTTCACAAATTTCTTGGAAGAGTTGGTATTTTCATCTTTCCTGAAATAATAACCAGGAGTTAGGCATGGAGGCTCAACATTTTCAGACTACAAAGTGAATATAGTTAGAAATAATGTAGGTCACTGAGGGAGGGAAATACGAAGCAAGACCTCTGAAGATGTGAAGAACTAAGAATTTTAATCTCATATGTACTATGTTGAGCACAAACAGCAGTATGAGCCTTGGTTTCCTCATCTTTGAGAGAGAAATCATAGAAATTATCAGACTGAGATATTAAAAATTAAACAGGATAATGAACACAAACTATGTTATATTTTTCCTGGAAAATAACAGGTTTCCAATAACTGATTATTTTATAAAAGTAGATCTTAATTTTGTATCATTTGTATCATTATTGAACAAAAAGAATAGAAAAAAAAAAATAGCTTCCTGGCTCTCCAAAAATACATGTATATATTCTCTATATACAGGCAAGTTTCCAGCACATTCAAATAACAGCAAGAAGAGCTACAAAAATATAATCCCCAAAAGTAAGAGGAGGAAGAATGCCTTCTGAGATTTAAGCATCTTAAAGCAACCTAAAGGGTCTAAAGCCAAGAGGATTTTGTAGTGTTGAGAATGAATTCATTAACATAGCTAAAGAATGTCTGTCAATCACAGGACAGTTAGTCACCTTTTGAAACACAGATGCAGATGACTCTCTAAGGTATAAATCTGCATTCTCTTCAAGTAAAATTCCAAATCATGAGATAGGAAGGAAGTCTGGGCTGATAAAATTGACAAGTTCACTGGCAAGACTTCCTATCATGAAAATACATGTGTCCATTTAACTTGATAGTATTGAATTTTCTAATTATTGCACTTTTGCTCCTGATATAATATAATATAATATATACCCATGTATCACAAGTCTGTATTTTGTTTTTCCATACAGATGTGCCTTTGGGGGGAAATATGTACTGGCCATGCTGAAGTAAGAATTTTATTTCATATAGCATAATTCTTGTTATAAATTAACAAATTAATATTCTGATTGTTCTTACTCTATTTTGGTTGTTATGGTTATGTCTCCAAAAAGATATATTGAAATCCCAACCCCAGCACTTGGGAGTATATGTGCTTAGTTGCTCAGTCATGTCTGACCCTTTGCGACCCCACGGGCTGTAGCCCACCAGGCTCCTCTGTCCATGGGATTCTCCAGACAAGAATACTGGAGTGGATTGCCGTTCCTTTCTCCAGGGGATCTTCCGGATCTAGGGTGTGAACCTGGGTCTCCTGCACTGCAGGCAGATTCTGTACCACTGAGCAACCAGGGAAGACTTCTCTGGTGGACCTTGGGAATGTGACCTTATTTGGAAATAAAAAGTAGGGTCTTTGCAGATATAATCAATGATGAGGGCATGGAGGCTCAAGGTGGGACCTCCTTCAATGATTAGTGTCCTTACAAAAAGTAGAAATTTGGACACAAAGAAACACAAGAGTTACAACACCATAGAATGACAGACGCAGAGATTAGAGTAAATACATGCTGGGGAAGACTGAAGTCAAGAGGAGAAGAGGACAACAGAAGATGAGATGGTTAGATGGCATCACCAACTCAGTGGACTTGAGTTTGAGCAAATTCCAGGAGAGACTGAAGGACTGGAAAGCCCAGCATGCTGCAGTTCATGTGTGCTAATTCGCTTCAGTCATGTCCAACTCTTTACAACCCCATGGATTGTAGCTGACCAGGCTCCTCTGCCCATGGGATTCTCCAAGCAAGAGTTCTGGAGTGGGTCGCTATGCCCTTCTCTAGGGCATCTTCCCCACCCAGGGTAAAATCTGCATCTCTTATAAGTCTCCTGCATTGGTAAGAGGGTTCTTTCACCTCTTCCTTAGCACAAAAGAGTAATAAATGTGTCTGTGGGTGTTGCAGAAGCTATTAATTAAGAAATGTTCAAGGGTGCCACCTGGGAATCCCATGGAGTTGCACAGTCAGGCATGACTTAGATATTGAACAACAACAATCTACATAGCAAAAAAAAAAAAAACAGGAATTGCTGGCAACTACCAGAAACTGGGTCAGAGACAGGGAACAGACACTCCCTCAGAGCCTCCAGAAGCAACCAAGCCTGCCAACACTTGATTTTGAACTTCTAGTATCCAGAACCACGAGACAATACATTTCTGTTGTTTGAAGCTGTCCACGTTACAAGTCTTTACTATGGTAGTAGTGTAGTGTCAGTCAGTAAGCTGTGTCCGATTCTTTGTGACCCCATGGACTGTAGCCTACCAGACTCCTCTGTCCATTGGGCTCTCCAGGCAAGAATACTGGACTGGGTTGCGATTTCTTTCTCCTTTATTATGGTGATATGATGTAATGTGAAGTCGCTCAGTCGTGTCCGACTCTTTGCAACCCCATGGACTGTAGCCTACCAGGCTCCTCCCTCCATGGGATTCTCCAGGCAAGAGTACTGGAGTGGGTTGCGATTTCCTTCTCCAGGGGATCTTCCCAACCCAGGGATCAAACCTGGGTCTCCCGCATTCCAGGCAGATGCTTTAACCTCTGAGCCACCAGGGAAGCCTCTAGGAAATTAATACAGTAATTAAAGGAAATAATTTACTTCCCTATGCCCTGCAACTTAAATTTTTTTTCATAGACCACTTTTCTGATTTGCTAGTTTGGGCTTTACATATACTGAATCGAACATCTTTTAGTGTTACTTTTCTTAGATATTACTCCTGGAGACCTTTTAAAGAAGATTCATGGAAATCAATCTGTGCTGATTGAATTCTCCTATTTAAAGAATTGGACATTTTTCATAGTTGATCATGTGTGGCTGCTTTGTGATTGTCTTGGATGTCATGTATGTACAGCACTTGCAAAACAATCTCAGCTCTTGTTGAAGTAGGAAACAACTCTTCCACAGTTGCCCTCATATCAGATTCTTTTCCTTAGCACAAAAGAGTAATAAGTGTGTCTGTGGGTGTTGCAGAAGCTATTAATTAAGAAATGTTCGATTATATTTTTTATTTTGATTCTTTAGCTGCTAACTAAATTCAAGTTCTGTTATTATTTTAGTGAGAAATGATGAAACATATCAACAAAAGTTAAAGGAACAAGGTGAATCAATCTAATGGGAGAATCTAAATCTTTTCAGGGATCTATCTAAGTCCATAAAAAAAGCACCCTGATAGGTAACAGCAGGGGATTAAAGACTGAAGCAGTTTACTGCAGGCTATGAATGACCTGATCCCTTAATCCATCTGTCTTTTTATATGAGAATGCTATGCTAATTAGCTGTGTAAATTGTTTCCTGATGACATTAATTTTGTGCCTTTTTGTTATTCTAGGCTTTGACTTTCACTGTGATAAAAATATACTAAGGGACATTTCCAATTGAGACAGTTCTGATCCTGATAAATTCCAACACAGAAGCAATGTTGTGGGGAAATATGCATAAATAGCAAACTTAATCAATCCTGGGGATAGACATAGAGGACTTTGGCTTCCTATATAATCATTCCCTTTAGCTTCTAAAGCATTACATTAACACACTTGAAATGTTGAAACATAATTCAAGGAGAACTTTTAGCAAATGCAATTTTCATTGCTCCATTTTCCTTGGAGAAAATCAAGACTTGAATATTAACATGGAGAAAGTAATGGAACAGAGAGTCGTGATGTGAAATCTTATTAGTAAACAAGAGCTGCATCTGAAAAAATATTGTCATTAAAAGCTATGTAGTAGTTAATTGAGTTTGATATGAAATTTAGTGCTGGAAAGTTAATGACTAATGCAGCTATTTCACAGAGCTTGGTTACTGCAGACTCCATAATGATCTCCTTTTGCTTCAGAGCAACAATGAAATTAACCTCTCTTTTGTCCTGCAGGTGTTGTGTTCTGATAATGCATATCCCTTACAAGTTTGGGTAAATTATTTGCTTTGCATATAAATTAACCCTAAAGCTGAATCAATATTAGAATAATGAAAATGTAGAGAATATTTTTATTCCAAGAATAAAAACAAGATAGCAAAGTATATCAAAATCCTAGGTATAGATCCAATTTCAGAAGAATGAATTTAAAAAATATTTACAATGCTCAACAGAGGAAGAGAGAGAAGACATTGAGGGGAAGGGAGAATGGTTTTGGAAAATAAAATAGTTCACTATTTTTTACATTACTCAGGATGAAATAAATGAGAATCAATACATGTTGTTTTTCAGTATAAAGACAGTAAGATGGCACTTGTTTAACAATTCTTATCTCTGAGTTTCACGTTATTGGGTATATATTATCCTTTAGTTAAACTTTAATTTCAAAATGTTAAGCATCACAGCTATAAGGTAGAGACCTACTTTTCACTTACATGCAGTGGATTCGTGGTTATATTTCACTGCCAATAAGACATTTCCTTTTATTCTTTTGTACTTCTAGAGACTTTTTCCCCCACATATTTTCCTCTGTTTCCTTCTTTACTATTTCTTGCTTCAAAAATGTGTGTGTGTGTAAATTATTTATAAATGTGACTTTTTTCTTCTTTGAAATGATGCCTAAATTCAAATTGTTTTTTCTGACTCAAAATTCAGAGGTGAATTCAGCACTGATCTGCTAAATGTTTGATACTGTGTCATACTACATGAGATACAGAAATTCCTGTAAATTGGAGGAGAAAAGCTAGCACTTTCTCTGACTTTCTATGTTGAAAGAATACGTTTACTCATGGATATTGATCAAAAGATTTATGGGTACTATTTTGATGGTAAAAAGGGAATAAATGATAGCAAGAGCATTTAGTCAAGTGATAACTTTAGTCCTTCATGTTTACTTTTGTTTATTTAAACTGCTATAGAAATAATCCTGCTTTGTTTATTCCAAAACATTCTTTAATCTCCTCCCTTACAGTTAAGCATTGGGTATAGCTTTGATATTCTTGGTTGTTACCCATTGGGTCCAATGTTCACTCTTTGTTTCTAAATTCCAAAAGCAAAGTGGAAACTAAAGTACAATAATAATCATTAATAATTTATAGAGTGCCCATTTCCAAAACAAAATCAGAGACTATAGACAATAATAAGCACACATTAAACCAACTGGGCACTGTGCCCAGAAAACCTGCCAAGTACCCACAATAGCAAGAAAATAGCTTGTGAGGAGCAAAAAGTAAGAGAAAACAATGCGTGAAAGACTTGCAACAGATTTCCAAACTTTCACAGGAAACAAAAATATTTTGAAGTCCTTTTTGTTGGGTCTACTAACTGTCTTTCAGTGTATGATAAGATATGAACCCCATTAAAAGAAGTGGAGTATATTCTAAAATTTTCAAATCTGCTAGGTCTAGGTGTAGTAAATTATTATATGTTTTGCAAGCTGCCAAGTGAGAAGATCCAGGGCCATCCAATAGCTACAGGTCTGTGATACTTTTCATTGTTGGCTATGATGTAAACCAGTCCTTTTCTCCTATGATTTTTGAAGCTACTGCACTCTACTTGGGATGGCATGTGATTATGACAAACAGGAACAGAGTCTCATGTAGGTGTTTTCTCACCTCATAAAATGGTACTTGTACTTTCTTAGGTCAAGTCTCTCCTGACAGTTAAAGCAGGAAAATGCTCCCATGAGCTGAAGAAATCTATGGAAGTTAACTTACGGAAATGTTGCCTCTGACCTCCTTTAGGTGGGCTTTCACAGGTTAAAGATCTGAAGAGTAATAGCAAACACAAAATGTGAAAAGTTTTTTTCTTTTTCTTTTTTCCTGAGGGAAAGGTACTTCAAAATTCTATTCTGTGTAAGCTTGAGAGTTGAACACTAATGTGCTTAAATATGCACTTATTATGAAATACTATTTGAGTAGGTGCAACCCAGTTGCTATTGGCAAGAGAGCAACCTGGGATGTACATTTACTGTTGCTATTACATCCAAACCAGGAGAACAGTACATGGGAAAAGTGTGTAACTAGGACTAAAAAGTTAACACAACAATTACATTTAATTTCACTCAGTACAAATAATATTTAGTAGAGTTTTTAGGAACTTGCAATAAAATAATATTCTAAATCTGAATTTATAACCAAGATTACTAACAGTAAAGATTTTGGGATAAACCAGGTAAATAAATTACTTTTCTTGGAATATTAATTGTTTTTTGGGGATATTATTCAGTGAACTGATAAATCTTTGTTAAATTGAAACCTAGATTTCAGGGATAATATGCTCAATAGAATGAACTATTTACATCGAGAAAATGCATTTTACTCCATGAAACACTGTTATTTATCAGGAATGATGGTCATTAATTATTTTCATGCTATGCAAAAGAGAATGGGGGGTGTATCAGTCTCAATCCTGTTGAGTATGCTGATTGTCTTGCTACTCACACTGTCCACTGAAACCAGGGCAGGCAAAGCACTAGCTAAGAGGCTGGAAGAAGACGTGAGGAGCTGTAGGAACTAGGCATGTTTATTCTCTCCTAGCTAGCATGGCAGCCATAACATAGCCTCTCTCCTGGCCGACACAGCAGCTATAGCAGCAGCCATAAGATAACCATAACATAGTCAAAACATGGCCATAACCTAACCTCATATAACATAACCATGATGTTGCTCCAGTGTAGCCCCAATGTAGCAGCAACCAGGGCTTTCACGGTGAAGCTCATACGGGTGTACTGCACGCACTCATAACCAAGCGAGCACCTTGTGACATACATGCACAATGCTATAAGTGATCTCATCCACTATATAACCATGCAAAGTCATTGTTTCAGTACATGGGGTGAGAGGATGTGAGGGTGGGGTAAGAGAACCTGACTGGCACCATCTTGACTAATTTTCTCTCTTTCTACAGGGTGCTTCCTAGGTGGCTCAGTGGTAGAAAATTTGCTTGCCAACTTAGAAAATGTAGGTTCTATCCCTGGGTAAGGAAGATCTACTGGAGAAAGAAATGGCAGCTTGATACTTGCCTGGGGAATCTCATGGACAGAGGAGTCTGGCAGTCAAGGCAAAGCACTAGCTAAGAGGCTGGAAGAAGACGTGAGGAGCTGTAGGAACTAGGCATGTTTATTCTCTCCTAGCTAGCATGGCAGCCATAACATAACCTCTCTCCTGGCTGACACAGCAGCTATAGCAGCAGCCATAAGATAACCATAACATAGTCAAAACATGGCCATAACCTAACCTCATATGACATAACCATGATGTTGCTCCAGTGTAGCCCCAATGTAGCAGCAACCAGGACTTTCACGGTGAAGCTCATACAGGTGTACTGCACGCACTCATAACCAAGCAAGCACCTTGTGACATACATGCACAGTGCTATAAGTGATCTCATCCACTATATAACCATGCAAAGTCATTGTTTCAGTACATGGGGTGAGAGGATGTGAGGGTGGGGTAAGAGAACCTGACTGGCACCATCTTGACTAATTTTCTCTCTTTCTACAGGGTGCTTCCTAGGTGGCTCAGTGGTAAAAAAATTGCTTGCCAACTTAGAAAATGTAGGTTCTATCCCTGGGTAAAGAAGATCTACTGGAGAAAGAAATGGCAGCTTGATTCTTGCCTGGGGAATCTCATGGACAGAGGAGTCTGGCAGTCTACAGTTCATGGGGTTGCAAAAGAGTTAGCAACTTCTTGTTAGGGCATAAAATTTTACACTGGCAAAAGTATTTAGATATGAAATTCTAGAAGTCTTTGAATATGAAGTTTTTAATTAGTTACACCGTAATTAAATGTTTTCTCTAACATGTGGGTGTCTTAGAAGTAGAGAAGCAAAAGGGCTGAAGGTAAACGTCTCACTAATAGGATGCTATGCCGACTGTGTAAAATTTACTACTCGTAGTTGATTCTGCTAATTGAGCTGATTATACTAATTGAGCTGTTTAGATAATGCTCAATGAGTGTAGAAAACAATAGAACTATTATTTCTAAAGAAAACTATGGGAAGAGGTGCAAACTTATGCAGAGGCTGCTAAAAGAGCAACTTATTCTTTTATTATTAAAATGCTTAGCTTGACCAGTCAAATTTAGTCGTATTTCATGGAGAAACCTAAATATTCAAGTTATATAAATGGATTCAGTCATGACTGAGTCAAAGAAATTTATTTTTTTTAACTGTTTTACCAAGTGGCTAATAAGATTTACTTGATGCCTTTTTCTAATAGCTCTACTGGCCCACTATTTAGTGCTGGACATATACAACACAAAGAGTTCTGAGGATGATTGTTGCAAATTATGGGCAATAAATGACTTTATATGACATTATTTTGAAAAGAAACAGTGATTTCCATGTAAAATATTTTATAATTGAATGTTCTTTCAAGCTTATATATACTGCATATTTGTTGATCTGTTTCTACCCAGTGTCAAATTTTCTCATCCATTCATTCAGCAAACACTGATTGAATACTAGCTGTGTCCCAGGAATTAATGACAAATAAGATTCTTAACCTCAACAAGCATATAGCCAGAGACTAAAGAACACAAACCAACAAAATTATAGTAGAGTGCTGTTAAGAATAGGGAGCTATTAAAAAAAAAAAAAAAAAACAGGAAGAACATCTAACTGTATCTTTGGAGAGTTGAAAGCTTTTTTTTGAAAATAACCTCTAATGAGAGTTTTAAAGGACAAATAGGAATTAACCAGAACAAGGAAAAAGAGCATTTCAGGTGTCAAAAGTTCTTTTTCATGGGCCAAGAAGCAGATTATTAAAATGTTCATTAATGTACGTGGTTGATTTTGTTCAACATTTTGAAGCTAATATCATGTAGTCTACATCACAGTTCAGATCAGAAACTCTGGTACATGTTACCCTGGTTCTGTGAGGTTTTATTTAAATAAAAATAGACGTTTTCAGTGTCTACATGCAGTAGGGGAAAAAAATGTTTCCTAAAAATTTTGTATTTTTTTCTGTATGATTTTCTTTAATAAAGCACAATGTGAATTTCCAGAAAGTCTTAGTAGTAACCAGTACTTTCCAGAATTATGTGACCAAGAAACTGTATACTTATAGAACGGCTCTTAGAAGTTGTTTCATGAGGATCATGCTTTGAAAAATGCTGTTATGTACAGATATGAAATTTTCCAAATCTAAAATCTTTATAGTAGAGACAACTGAAAGCATGGAGGGAAATTATAAAGTCTGAAAGCAAACTCTAAGGTTTTGAATGCCTCTCCTTCTCCCCCAAATTATGTCCACCTGGAACCTCAAAATGTGACTTTATTTGGAATAAGGATCTTTGAATATAATTAAGGTAAAGGTCTAAGCTAAAATCATCCTGGATTATGATGAGCACTAAATCCAGTGATGATCATTCTTGTAAGAGGATAGAGAGACAGAAAAAGAAGGCCATGTCAAGACAGAGGCAGAGATTGAAGTAGCATGTCTAAAAACCAAGGAACACCAAGAACGCCTCATAGTGTGGAATGGATTTTTCTCTCAGAGTCTCCAGTAGGAATCAACACTACAAACACTTGCACTTCAGACCTCTGACTTTCAGAAGTGCAAGAGAATGAACTTCTGTTATTCTAAGCTGCCTAGTTTGTTGTGATTTGTTATGACAACAGTAGGAAACAAATGCAACGATATACTGCTTTTCCACACAGGTTATAGTTTAACAAATTGTAACTTTAACATATATTATGACCAAATGATCAATGACTCATAATGCCATTTTAATTCCTGTCCTTGCAGTGTCCTCCCAACCTGAACACAGATTAACCTCAGGACTTTCTTGAACCAAAAGAATACAATATAAATGACATTGTACAAGTTTTTCTTCTAGGCCTAAAGAGGGTTTGTTGTTTTCACTTATTCCATCTTAGCCTTGAGCCACTGTGCAAAGATGTCCAGGTTAGGTTTCTTGAGGCTGAGTGCCCCCATGGTGGAAAGGCCCAGGAGAATGTCGGACCAGGAAGACAGAAAGGCAGGTCATCTCCTAGTCTCTCCTGTCCAACACATAAATGGGGCCGTCCTGGAATCTCTAGTTCCAGAAAAGCGGTCCCCTGAATACAAACACATGCGAGGACCTAGCCAACACCATCTGGAAAGGCAAACCACACAGCTGAGTCCAGCCCAGACTGCAGATCCATGAAGAGATAAATGCTTGTTGCTAAATTGTTTTAAGTTGTTATGTTTGGAAGTGATTTGTTATACAGCCACATAAAACTGTAATCAGCTAGTATTATCTTCAAGTATTTATTTTTAAAACAAGGATAGACCAAACAGATTATGGGTAGAATGCCAGTCAGTATGCTATAGCAAAGGCAGGACTGACTTCTATCAATTAAGAATTTTGATCCACTCTCCTGTATCTTTTTCAATCCTATCATCATTAACTTAAATCTCTGGAGAAAAAAAATGCATCCCACCCTAAGGTAAACAAAGACTACTTTTCATGAATACCCAGAGATTTATTAAAATTCTGCATAAGTATAGCCAGAATACAAAGAATTTTAGACAAAATTAGCACCAGAATTTTAGCATGTTTAACACTCAGCTTTTATGAGAAACAGAAATGACAACCTAATCTCTAGGATTTATTTTAAAATAGGTTGCATCACAATTACAGCATGGACATTTCTTATAATTTCTATCTTCCGATCACTGCAGACAGTTGATATTCAAAGTGACAATGCATGATCTTGAAATGGACATTAACAATTAAATTCTGGTCAGCTGTAGTTTTAAACATTTTGATATATTTTGAGATTTCTTAAAAATAGATATATTTCCAATCCACATAAGATGCACAATTAATCATCAGGGATCAGACATTGAATTAACATATATCTTGTTTTTTCAGCAATTACCAGATAAAATTAGCTTAAAGATAGAAGTGACAACTGACTATTGCTACAAATGAATTCTTACAAAAACCAGTTATGTAAATCTCTCACACACACACATTTATTTACACATGTCTATGGAATGTGACAGAAGTCCACAAATACAAAATTGTATTAGAATTCTTATAGCAAATAAATTAACAAAAGAACAGAGCCAACTTGCTAATTCAGTCTTGGTCTCACGAAGGATGTATTCTCTTTTTCTGACCTAGTCCTTTTACAAAATGAAGGTGGGCACACAATGGCCACAGGTCATTTTCCATGGACACATAAATTGTATATTAAATGGGGAAATGAGAAAATAATCCTGATTTTAATCTTTATACTAGAAAGCTTAAAAGACTGGTATAAAAGTCATGTTTTGAACCCATTTATTTACAGTATTGCTACTTCTCCCCCAACAGCTTTCTTTCCCCTGTGCATATATGGCTTTATTTCTCTTTTCTTCCTCCCAGTTTTTCTTCTTCCTTCCCTTTTTTCCTTCTCGTCTTCCTCCTTTGTTTTTATTATGAAATATAACATGCATTCAGAAAAGGCCATACAGATATTATTACTGATCTCAAGGAACCTAGATTTAACTTAGTGCTATTTCTACTTCCTCCTTTTCTTCTCTTTCTTGGCTTCTATTTTGCTTTATTTTTCTTCTTAATAGATGCTACAACTATGAATTTTGCTCTGATTGTGTAGATGATTTTTAAGGCTAAAAATCAATTTTAATGGTAATTTTTCATAAGAAAGAAATGGCAAAATATTTTGCAAATAGAAATTACTATATGTAAGTTAAAAATAACTATTTTTACTGAGATAATATTGCTACTGGTGTTCTTTCATCCCCGGCAACATTTTTATCTGAAATAGTCTTTGCTGTTTCTAAGTTCAACGTCCTGCAGCAAACGTTGCCAGTAATACAAAATACTTTCAATTAGTAGTTCTCTACTTTGGTCGCTAAGCAACTGACCTGTGGTGAGGAATACATAATGATCTGTATAGACACCTTAAAGTGGTGCAAAGTACAGGCTTCATAACTTTCATTTACACCCCTGTGTTGATGTTACACTAAATAGTTAAATACAAGGCAATATTTTATATCGGTTTGCTAAAATAAACTTAAAGGCTAACTTAAGCTCTGGACAAAGGTAGGACTAAACATGACACAGAATATCATATTTGTCTTTCATATATGTTATCATATTGTTTATACGGAGGACAAGTAACCAGGTTAATATACGATTAAATGTATATATGCTAATCATCAGTGAAGGCAGAATTCAGCACATAGCAGAAATAGTAAAAGAGCTGAGAGGAAAGTTAGACAAAAATGGAGACACTAAATGGCAAATACAATGAAAATCATTATGTCTGATATATATGTAAGTGTCTTCCTGTGTGTTAGAAAAGAAAAACAGAAATAGCCAGATCTAGAGGAAAAAAAATAGGCACTTGAACCCTGGATACTTTTATTCTATCCTTCTAACATATTTTTATTGCTTTTTTTCTTCCATTGCCTACTGCATCCACTGACCCTCACTAAATCAAGTCAATAGAGAAGAGAGATTATATCTCCCTGTTATCAGTAGAGCAGTTTAGACAGATTTTTTTTTTTTTGCCCTGTTTCTTATATGTATTCTGTTCAGTTTTTACATTGCATTTTATAAGCTGCTTTAGAACAATGGAACAACTTTCCTTCATTTGATATAGAGCTTTTGATATAATTTGAACAAATAAAAAATAAATTATTGAAATTTATGTTCTTATAAAGGCAGTATCAGTGGAACCAGGAAAAAAATAGAATGGGAAAGACTAGAGATCTCTTCAAGAAAATTAGAGCTATCAAGGAAACATTTCATGCAAAGACGGGCACAATAAAGGACAGAAAGGGTATGTCCCTAACAGAAGCAGAAGATATTAAGAAGACATGGCAAGAATACACAGAACTAAACAAAAGAGGTCTTAATGACCAGGATAACCATGATGGTATGGTTTCTTACCTAGAGCCAGATACCCTGGAATGTGAAGTTAAGTGGGTCTTAGGAAGCATTACTATGAGCAAAGCTAGTGGAGGTGATGGAATTCCAGTTGAGTTATGTCAAACCCTAGAAAATGATGCTGTTAAAGTGCTGCAAGCAATACGTTAGCAAATTTGGAAAACTCATCAGTGACCACAGGACTGGAAAATGTGTTTTCATTCCAACCCCAAAGAAGGGCAATGCCAAAGAATGTTCAAACTACTGCACAATTGCACTTATTTCACATGCTAGCAAGGTAATGCTAAAAATCCTTCAGAATAGGCTACACAGGTCAAGAAGCAACAATTAGAATGGGATGTGGAACAACGAACTGATTAAAAATTGGGGAAGGAGTACATCAAGGCTATATATTGTCACCCTGCTTATTTAACTTATATGCAAATTAATCATATGAAATGCCAGGCAGGATGAAGCTCAAGCTGGAATCAAGATTGCCAGGAGAAATATCAACAGCCTCACATATGCAGATGATAGCACTCTAATAGCAGAAAGTGAAGAGGAACAAAAAAGCCTCCTGAAAGTGAAGTCACTCCACTCCAGTCATGTCCGACTCTTTGTGACCCCGTGGACTGTAGCCCACCAGGCTCCTCCATCCATGGATTTCTCCAGGCAAGAATACTGGAGTGGGTTGCCATTTCCTTCTCCAGGGGATCTTCACGACCCAGGGATCAAACTCGGGTTTCCCACATTGGAGGCAGACGCTTTAACCTCTGAGCCACTCCTGATGAAGGTGAAAGAGAACAGTGAAAAAGCCGGCTTAAAACTCAACATTCAAAAAACTAAGTTCATGACATCTGGTCCTATCACTTTTTGGCAGATAGATGGGGAAAAAATTGGAAACAATGAAAGATTTTATTTTCTTGGGCTCCAAAATCACTGTGGATGGTGATGGCAACTGTGAAATTAAAAGATGCTTGCTCCTTGGAAGAAAAGCTATGACCAACTTAGACAGCATATTAAAAAGCAGAGACATCACTTTGCCAACAAAGGTTCATACAATCAAAGCTATATTTTTCCAATACTCATGTACAGATATGAAAGTTGGACATTAAAGAAAGCTGAGATCGAAGAACTGATGCTTTTGAATGATGGTGCTAGATAAGACTCTCGAGAGTCCCTTGGACAGCAAGGAGATCAAACCAGTCAATCCTAAAGGAAATCAATACTGAATATTCACTAGAAGGACTGATGCTGAAGCTGAAGTTCCAATATTTTGGTTTTGGTTAGTGGTAACAATGATCAAGGTTTCCTAATACTTGCCCTCCCTTTGTGAAGGCTACATAGGGAGCAAAAAGAAGAAGCCTCTTCTATTCTCCTATTGACTTTGAGTGGGGACCCTGGACTTTTACTCCAAACTTGAAGTAAAAAAGGCAGCCTCCACTATCACCTTGTGTCATGTCAGGCAAGGTGTCACACTGGCTAAAATTTAAATAAAATAGTCTTATAATATTCAAAGTACCTAGATAAATTGGAAATTGGTCAGCAGAGCAAGAAACAGACAAATCATATCTTCAATGATAAGTTAGCACATGTCAACATAAAGATGACACAAATACTAGACTTATTCAACAAGAATTTCAAAGGTAACTTTATAAAAATATTTTAATATGCAGTTATGAATATGCTCAAAACAAACGAAACAAATAGAAAGCTTTACCAATAAATAGTAGATACAAGGGACAAAGTAGAATTTTGGAACTGACAATTACTATAGCTAAAAATTTTTCTAAAAAGCCCTCTGAAAAAATGATCAATACAAATTACCCAATCTGGAGAACAAAGAGTAAAGAGACTGAAAACAAAGAAACGAACAAAGACCTCAGAACTTTAAGGACCTGTGGGACTGAAACAAAAAAAAATCTAATACTTATTACTTATGTCAACAGAATTTCACAAACAAAGGAGACAAATGGCAGGGCTAAATGTGTGTTTTAAAAAATTAATGGCTAAAACATTTCCAACTTTGGCAAAAAAAAAAAAAAAAAAAAGAAGCCAAGATTCAAACTGAGCAAATCTCAAAAGGAAAAACTCAGAGACATTCGCTCCCAAACAGCAACCAAACAAACATATAACTTCAGAGAACAAGAAAAAACATATTGAAGGCAGTAAAACAATACTTTACTTACAGGGGAAAAGTAATTTGATTGAAAGTTGATTTCCCATCAGAAACTATGACGTCCAGAAGAATAATTGACATATTTTTCAGATAGTCAAAGGCAAAAATTGTTGACCCAGAATTCAATGTTCAGCAAAACTTTCTTTCAGAAACTAAGGGAAATTAAAAATATTTTCAAAAGAAGGGAAATTAAAAATTTATCACCAGCAGACCTGCCCCCCAAAAATAGCCAAAGGAAGCTCTTGAAACAGAAATAACATGATTGTGTCTTAAATCACCAGGAAGGAAGAATTAACTGAACACTCAGTTCAGTTCAGTTCAGTAGCTCAGTCATGTCTGACTCTTTGCGACCCCATGGACTGCAGCACGCCAGGCCTCCCTGTCCATCACCAGCTCCTGGAGCTTGCTCAAATTCATGTCCAGCTAGTCAGTGATACCATCCAACCATTTCATCCTTGGTCATCCTCTTCTACTCCCGCCTTCAGTCTTTTCCAATGAGTCGGTTCTTCACATCAGGTGGCCAAAGTATTGGAGTTTCAGCTTCAGTATCAGTCCTTCCAATGAATATTCAGGACTGATTTCCTTTAAGATTGACTGGTTGAATCTCCTTGCAGTCCAAGGGACTCTCAAAAGTCTTCTCCAACACCACAGTTCAAAAGCATCAATTCTTTGGCGCTTAGCTTTCTTTATGGTCCAGCTCTCACATCCATACACGACTACTGGAAAAACCATAGCTTTGACCAGAAGGACCTTTCAGTTCAGTTCAGTCGCTCAGTCATGTCCGACTCTTTGTGACCCCATGAATTGCAGCACGCCAGGCCTCCCTGTCCATCACCAACTCCCAGAGTTCACTCAAACTCACATCCATCAAGTGATGCCATCTAGCCATCTCATCCTCTGTCATCCCCTTCTCCTCCTGCCACCAATCCCTCCCAGCATCAGAGTCTTTTCCAATGAGTCAACTCTTCGCATGAGGTGGCCAAAGTACTTGAGTTTCAGCTTTAGCATCATTCTCTCGGCCAATTAATGTCTCTGCTTTTTAATATGCTGTCTAGGTTAGTCATAGCTTTTTTTCCAAGGAGGAAGCATCTTTTAATTTCATGGCTGCAGTCACCATTTTCAGAGACTTTGGAGCCCCCAAAAATAAAGTCTCTCCCTGAAGTAGATGTGACATAGTGGTAAAGAATTCGTGGGCAATACTTCAAGAGAAGCAGGTTCAATTCCTGGGTTGGGAAGATCCCCCGGAGTAGGAAATGACAACTGGCTCCAATATTCCTACCTGGAAAATTTTGTGTTCAGAGAAGCCTGGTGAGCTAGAGTCCCTGGTGTCACAAAGAGTTGGACACAAGTGAATGAAAGTGCACGTGCGTGGACACGTGGACACACACACACACAGATGTGTTTCATGTTTTGACAGCAGTGGGTAGTAATAGGAATTTACGTATGTGTGTGCGTGCTCAGTCATGTCTGACTCTTTGCTACTCTACAGACTGTAGCCTTCCTGGCTCATGTGTCCATGGAATCTCTCAGGCAAGAATACTAGAGCATGTTGACATTTCCTCCAATAGGGGATTTTCCTGACTCAGGGATGGAACCCATTCTTTACCTCTTGAGCCATTGAGGTAAAACCCATAGGAATCCACATGTGTGATAAAATGACATAGAGCTATACACATACATTTTATAAATGTCAATTTCCTGGTTGTGATATTGTACTATAGTTACTAAAAAGGTAACCACTAGGAAACTGGATAAAGGGGTAGGAGTGAGTTCTCTGCACTATATTGCAACTTTTTATAAATCTTTAGTTTAAAATTGACAGGTAACAAAAAAACTTAAAAGATCAATAGACTAATCGTTTCATATGGAGTACAGAATGATAAACAAAAATTTATTTATATAAATAAGTGAAAGCATCCATGAAAGAGATGAGCTTTGCCGTTGAATAAGTCCAACGATAAAAGAGCATGGGGAATAGTGCAGAATTTATGTCAGATACTTTAGAAGGCCAAAATATCATTTCTAGTTGAAAATTTCTACATTCATGATGTGAAGAAATCTAAAAGAGTTCTTGATCTACAAAATTATCTACTTCCAAAATATAAGGGAATATTCTCTTTATCCTAAACCATTCAGACATTAAGACTATCATTGATAATCATTAACCGTAGGGGAAATGGAGATGAAAAGAAATAAGATATGGGAAAAATAAAAAGAAGAATATCAAACTTCAGAAGCTTCCTCAGAAAGTTTCATGTAGATACATTTTAACAGCAACTCTGCCACAATTTTTCCCCTCTTCTTCTAGTACAGATTGCTATTTTGCTGAGTGAATCTACTTTAAGATCATAAGTAAAAAGTTTTCTACTCACTATAGGTAGAAAATTATTTTAAAATGTCTATATTTATATAGAATTTCAAATCAAAATCTATTTTTCTGCTCACAGGGAGATGGTTACTGTCCTATGGTTCTTTAACAATAGTCATTTTAGCTAAAGTCTGTTAGCTAATATTTATTAGATAATGTTGCTACATTGTCTGCTAGACAGAGAATGTGGAAATATTTAGAAAATGGCCTTCAAGATATCTGTACAATTATCCAGAATTATCCAAATCAAATTTGTTTTGGATCCTTTTGTCTATATTTTAATTCCATGGAAGTCATTTTTCAATAAAATATTTTCATGATTTGCATATCCCTTTCAAGGAATCTTGAAATACTGTTTGTAATGTTTAGCTCTGATTAAATTCCAAAAATGGTGAGATTTTTAAATGTTCATCGAGAATTAGACTGACATAAAATAGAAAATCAGAAACTTTAAGAAAAGTAGAAATTGAAAACACAACCTTGTGAAAGACTTCTACTGTAATAAACATGCATATTATTAAAAATAATAGACTAAATTGGTTGCTGAAAGCTATAAATGGGCAATCTACTTTTTTAATATGCCAATAAGAAAAGTTATTTTAAAATTTTTATTACTGTATTTTATTTGTTCTTTTCATACACATTCTTAAAAGCATGTATGTGTACAAGAGAAAATGTAACTTTTATTTCACTTTTAGAACATTTTCAGCTTTACCGTTTCTTTATTGCCATATAAGATTATACAAGTTTCATGCTCTAACATTATTTCAAAGATGATTTCTGTACACGATTGGACTTCCTTGGTAACTTAGCAAAGAATCTGCCTGCAATGCAAGAAACCTGGATTCATTCCCTGGGTTAGGAAGATCCCCAGGAGAAAGGAATGGCTACCCGCTCCACTATTCTTGCCTGTAGAATTCCATGGACAGAAGAGCCTGGTGGGCTACAGTCCATGGGTGCAAACAGTTGGGCACAACTGAGCAACTCAATGCACAAACACATTGTACATGAATACCTTAGTATTTTTAGGTTATAACTTTGGAAGGCTGTGTATTTATTATCTCACTTACAACCTTTTATTTAGGTCTTGCTATTCAGATTACTGAAATTTACATGTACTCAATAGCATCCGACTTTTTGCCAGCGCGTGGACTGTATGTAGTCTGACAGGCTCCTCTGTCCGTAGGATCTTCCAAGCAAGAATACTGGAGTGCATCGCTATTTCCTCCCCTAGGGGATCTTCTCAGAGAAGGCAATGGCACCCTACTCCGGTACTCTTGCCTGGAAAATCCCATGGATGGAGGAGCCTTGTAGGCTGCAGTCCATGGATCGCTAAGAGTCAGACATGACTGAGCAACTTCGCTTTCACTTTTCACTTTCATGCATTGGAGAAGGAAAAGGCAACACACTACAGTGTTCTTGCATGAGAATCCCAGGGACCGGGGAGCCTGGTGGGCTGCCGTCTATAGGGTCGCACAGAGTTGGACACGACCGAAGCGACTTAGTAGCAGCAGCAGCAGCAGCAGGGGGTCTTCTAGACCCATGGATCGAACCTATGTTTCTTGCATCTCCTGCATTGTAGGCAGATTCTTTACCTCTGAACCACCGGTGAAGTTGAAGATTTACATAGTATAGCTGAAAATGAGAAATATTTCTTGACTAAAGAGAACTACTGAAGTCATGGAAAGGTACAGCACGTTACAAAATATATTTCATTACTCAGTTAAATTGTAAATTTTCTGTTGAATGAAAATAGTTGATGTCACGAGCCTATCAGAAACTAAAATATACTAAAAGTAGATTTGTAGTATTTGAGATTGATTTTGGGGGTTTGTTGCTTTTAAAAATTTTATTGGAGTACAGTTGCTTTGCAATGTTGTGTTGGTTTCTGCTGTCCAGCAAAGTGGATCAGCTATATGTATATATATATCTTCTCTTTTTTGGATTTCTTCCCTAAGAAAAGATTTTGACAGGAATGGGAAATTCTCCAAGCTCAATATGAGGATTTTCATGTATATAATTTTCACTCAGTGGTGAAAGTTCCTTACATAGCTCTTTGTGTGCTACTTTAAAAGTAGGCCATTAATACTCAGAACCAGCATCTAAACCCTTTTTATTTTTTCTAGTTATCAGTAATGACTTTTAAAATCTAAATCCAATCACTCTGCTTCTAAGTATAAACTGCTATATAAAAGACACATGTTTAAGACATAGTAAATATAGGCTGGATCTCAGTAAGTCACAAATGGTAAAGAAAAAAAAAAAAAGACTGATTCCAAGAACAAAATGTAATGACTAAGTCACTTCTCATTTTCTAGAAATGGGCAGAGATTTTTAAATGAGGTAAATGCTATAAAAATATATTTGGAGTAAGCTATTGGTGAATGGTATAAAGCTTGGGACTATACTTTCACTGCATAAATTATAAGGCTGATGATTTATATTACTTGATTTTACATTTAGAAATAAAGTATAAATATTGTACAATGTGTTTTTCCCTGTTAATTTTTTTTTTAAATTTGGGAGTAAAGGTAAAGGAAGCTATTTATAATAGTACTAAGTCCGTATCTACTTGCTTCTAAATAAATCTTGACATATCATAAGGACCAAACATTACGAAAATCCTAAATGCCCCCAAACCAGAGTCTGCCCTTTCATGAGCAGAGGGAAAAGGCCTTTTTCAAAATTAAAGGATGAAAGAAAATGTACACTCAACAATATTGAAGAAAAAAAGACATTTCTTATAACATTAGTGTCAACTTAGAGGGAAAGTTAGATATCCAGGCCTCCCTCTCATGTGTAGGACCCAGAGAAACTATAAATTCAGGCCCTAATATCGCTTGCCTAAATTTTTTTTTTCATCAGTGAAACTTTATTCCAGGGTATATCTAACTTCTACCAGCATAATGGAATGGTTATTTATACTACAGTTTGGGTGATTTTTTAAAATTAATTTTTCATTGAAGGATAATTGCTTTATAGAATTTTACTGTTTTCTGTCAAACCTCAACATGACTCAGCTTAGCTGTACATGTATCCCCCTCCCTTTTCAAACTCCCTCCCAATCCCACCTCTCTAGGTTGATACAGAACCCCTGTTTGAGTTTCCTGAGCCATACAGCAAATTCCTGTTGGCTATCTCTTTTATGGGGCTTCCCTCATATCTCAGTTGGTAAAGAATCTGCCTGCAATGCAGGAGACCCTGGTTTGATTCCTGGGTCGTGAAGATCCCCTGGAGAAGGGATAAGCTACTCACTCAAGTATTCTTGGGCTTCCCTTGTGGCTCAGCTGGTAAAGAAACCGTCTGCAATGCCAGAGACCTGGGCTCAATCCCTGGTTGGGAAGATCCCTTGGAGAAGGGAAAGGCTAACCACTTCAGTATTCTAGCCTAGAGAATTCCACTAGTCCATGGGGTGGCAAAGAGTCAGACACAACTGAGCCTTTTCACTTTCATCTATTTTACATATGGCAATATAAGTTTCCATGTTACTCTTTCCATACAGTTCACCCTCTCCTGCCCTTCCCATGTCCATAAGCCTTAGGACATTTTATTTTATTTTTCCTACCAAGGATTACAGTCTTGAGTACTTGTACCCTTGCACTGATCAGTTCAGTTCAGTCGCTTAGTTGTGTCTGACTTTTTGCGACTCCATGAACCACAGAACTCCAGGCCTCCCAGTCCATCACCAACTCCCGGAGTCCACCTAAACCCAAATCCATTGAGTTGGTGATGCCATCCAACTATCTCATCCTCTGTCATCCCATTCTCCTCCTGCCTTCAATCTTTCCCAGCATCAGGGTCTTTTCAAATGAGTCATTTTTTTGCATCAGGTGGCCAAAGTATTGGAGTTTCAGCTTTAACATCAGTCCTTCCAATGAACACCTAGGACTGATCTCCTTTAGGATGGACAGGTTGGATGTCCTTGCAGACCAAGGAACTCTCAAGAGTCTTCTCCAACACCACAGTTCAAAAGCATCAATTCTTCGGTGCTCAGCCTTCTTCACAGTCCAACTCTCACATCCATACATCACCACAGGAAAAGTAATGTCTCTGCTTTTCAATATGCTATCTAGTTTGGTCATAATTTTTCTTTCAAGGAGTAAGCATCTTTTAATTTCATGNCAGTTCAAAAGCATCAATTCTTCGGTGCTCAGCCTTCTTCACAGTCCAACTCTCACATCCATACATCACCACAGGAAAAGTAATGTCTCTGCTTTTCAATATGCTATCTAGTTTGGTCATAATTTTTCTTTCAAGGAGTAAGCATCTTTTAATTTCATGGCTACACATAAATTATTATAGTTGGAAGTTACAGAGGAAATACTTTTAGTGAAAGAAGGTAGGAGCATGACATGAGAGCCATATCAAGTGAAGACTTTTATGACAGACACACACGTATGTACAGTTAGTAAAGAATAAACTGCAGATGATTAGCAGCTTAAAGTTGCCAGCCAAAGATCTGTTGCTGGAGATGAAAGAAGGGATCGGATTTAAAACTCTAGTGCAAAGGTTGGTCTGGATAATAGACCTCTTGGAAAACTGGATGGATAAGAACCAAATGTAGGAAAATGTGAGATTGGGATAAGTCATTCATTAAATTCAAGAATTCATTCCTTCAAGAAATGTGTTAGTCATGCATTCTTTAAAGTACCTTTTTATCATGGTAACATGAATATTTCAGAATTCATCTAAATAATTTTTTTTGCCCTATTATAACATTTCTATTCTTATTTCTATCTGCCGTTCCCTCCCACTCCAATTATCCTACTCTATACCATGTGTTTGCTGTAAGCTCTTGAATATATATGTATACTTGAATATTATTTAAAATTTTATGAAGTTTTGGGGAATTTATATTATATAAATGTTTCTTATATTTTTTATTCAACACTTTATTATTAAGATCTATCTTCGTTCTTACGTGTATTTCTGCTTTATTGTTCTCTATGCTGCATAGAATCCATCATTTTCAGCAATTATATATATATATATATTATTCTCATAATGCTGGATCTTTGGTTCTCTCCAGCTCCCTGCAATGAAAAATTAATCTTTAATGAAATCATTATGTTCTTTCACAGATTTAAGTGGAAGTACATTTGGCAAGTAGATCAGAAGTAGGACTGCTATTTTATAAGTGTAGGTTTAATTTCTCTAATTACTTACTTAAGGACTTCCGCATTGCTCTCCAGAAGAGCTGTACCAATTCAAACTCCTATCAGCAGTATATGTGTGTTATTATTTCCTGAAATTCTCTTCAATATTTGTTATTATCTAAACATCTTCTGTCTTACTAATGTGCTCCTCAAATTTACCCCTTTTGCTATTTATCAATATCATATATTTCATCCTTCATTTCAACAGATATGGTTTTTACACTTAATATGTATTTTAAGACTTTTATTTCTTTTTCATGTTTAAAATATCCCCTCACACCTTTGAGGACAGTTGATACACATATTTTAAATTATTGCTATTTTAGTACAATTATCTGGCTGTCTTTGTTGCATGTGGACTTTCTATGTGGTTGAGTTTCTCTGAGGTCTCATTTTGCTCTTGGTGGGCTTTATTAGGCTCAGGTGGAAAAAGTAACTGGTCAGCAGGTACTAAAAGCAGGCTCAATATTAACCCCTTCATAGTCAGTTTAGAATGAGAGACACTTTAGGAGAATAGTGGTATTCTGTCATTCTTTGTTTGCCTTCTTCCCCCATAACCATTCCATTGTGAATTTTGATATATGCATGCATCCTATTAGTTTTTAGCATGGGTGATCTCCCTCAGTTTTAATCACCAACCTAACTCCTGATGTGCTTAATTGTACATTTAGAAGAAAGTGCACATGGTCTTCCTTCCCTTGTCATCATTTCCTCATCTTCCTAGCTGAGCTGAGTTTCGCTCTATTGGTAATATCCTGCCCAGCAGACTTCAAAATGACTTTCAAGGAAGTGACGATGGTCTCTTTTTCAATTCCCCTGTGACTAGAATGGAAGCTCTGGGCAGGAGTTTGCTGATTTTGCTCTTGTATTGTCACCACTTGGAAGAATACTCTGTGTATAGAAGATACTCTGAATTTTGAATGAACAAGAAAAAAATGAAAACAAGGAAAATAAATTGATATGAATAAGATCTCTGCCTCAGCCTATTTTGTTATCTTTTGAGCCTACTTTTCTGCCTCTGTTTTTTCTTCTCCACTCACTAATCTCACTCTATTTCATACTCGGAGGGCGTTTCACGCCTTTTGGTATTAGATGTACCAGGCTTCCTCTTATTTCTGTGACATTTATGGGGTTGTAATCACAGAAGAGAGAACGTATCATGTTAGCATTCTATCTCATCAGAAAAAGCTGACTTCAGTCTAAAGCTTCCATGATATCCAAATCTCTCATTTATTTTCTTTTCAAGTTACTCCCACTTATGCAAATTTCTTTGAATACTGTTAAAATTCCAAGAATCTAGTCAATTATTGATGAGGCTGATGAGGCCATGATTTATGTATTAGCTGTTCAGTCATGTCTGACTCTTTGCAACCCCACAGACTGTAGCCTGCCAGGCTCCTCTGTCCATGGGGATTCTCCAGACAAGTGAAGTGGGTAGCTAGCTACTCGAGTGGGTAGCCATTCCCTTCTCCAGGGGATCTTCCAGACCCAGAGATTAAACCCATGTCTCCTGCATTGTGGACAGATTCTTTACAGTCTGAGCCACCAGGGAAGCCCGTGTAACCTATAGCATAAATCTAAGATGGAAATACTCCTTAGTGCATTTTTCTGATATATCACACGACCAGTGACAAAGCCTCAGCAATTGGTAATTCCTAGATGCTAATTTCTGATCCCCCAAGATGAAGCTTGCCAACTACTTTGCCATATGAATACAAATATAAGTTACAGACAGTGAAATGAAACAAGTATCCATAGAAGCAGAGGACACTTGGACAAAAAATAAAAGTAGGATATGAAAATATGCAGACACTGATCTGGCCCTTAATCATTATATAATTCTGGGGAGCATGTTTCTTCTGAGGCTGTTTTGGCAGAGGCAAATGGGGACAAAAATGGCTTGTCTGCCTGGCTCATAGAACTTCTGTGAGAATAAAAACAATGGGTGATGGGGTGGGAGGTGGGAGGGGGGTTCAGGATTGGGAACTCATGTACACCCGTGGCTGATTCATGTCAATGTATGGCAAAACCAATACAGTATTGTAAAGCAAAATAAAGTAAATATAAAAATTAAAAAAAAAAACAATGGGTGTTTATTAAAGTACTTTACAAATATGCTGCTGCTGCTAAGTCACTTCAGTCGTGTCCGACTCTGTGCGACCCCATAGACGGCAGCCCACAGGCTCCGCCGTCCCTGGGATTTTCCACGCAAGAGTACTGGAGTGGGGTGCCATTGCCTTCTCCGTTGTAAATATTATAGAGCACTGTAATTATAAAAATAAGAGAAATGTTGGCTTCTGTCAATATCTACTTTTCCGTTACAAATGCTTGTTTTTGTTTTCAAATTTTAATACTGTTTTTCTACTACACAGTGTTTCAACACTGACATTCTTAAATGCATGCCTTCTGCAAAAACAAAAAGGTTGTTATGGCCATAGACCAATAACTTAACATGTTCAGTTTCTTAATTAAAAAATTCTTTTGTGATTCCTTTGAAGAGAAAGTAATTACACTCTAATTTAGATTTTGTATAAATTATAATAACTGTTTGGATTCAACAAGATAGTTCATGAAGGCTATTTGTGGCTGTTGCACTGTTAAGATTACTTTTTATTTATGCAAACCTATTAATTGTTCCCAGTTAAAAGTGAACCATTATCCATTCAAGTAAAAGATTTGGTCTAAAAAACATTGGTTTTCAAATTCATGCAATACCATCACTATCTTCTTTATGGTTTGGATATCTTATTCTAAATTATCCACAAAAGTGACATTAAATAAATATCTACAAAAGAAACAATATACTGGGACTTTTATTTTTCATATTCTCTCAGTTTCAGGCAAAAATTTAAAGAAAAGGAAAAGGAAATGTTACTTAAGTCACATAGACATCTGAAGTCTCTGATTTATGTGAAATCTTCCGTTTGGTAGAGGATATAGAGGAAAGAAAGGAATATTGAATTTCTGACAACATACATGCTTAGTGCTTTGCTACCAAAGCAGCGAGCATATATTTATTTATTTTTCCTGTGCTTTCTGAATTGAAACCAGTACATTGTAAGTTTATCATACAAATGCTTGCCAAAAACAAACAAACAAAAAAAACTTGCCATTTATTTTCTATTAGTTCTTTTTCTCCTGAGATGACTGCCCTACACAGAACCGTTTTATTCTCTTCATGTCTTTGATGATAGAACATCTTGACATCACTCCAATTCCAATTCCAACATGTTGGAAGAATTGAAACACATTAACTTTAAAATTCTGAAGCACATTAATGATACCACAGAAATGAATTTCACTTATGAAAAATCTATTAGTTTTACCTTTGTTAACATGCTTCAGTGCAACTCAATGATCAACATTTCTCTCTGTGCTGACTGCAGCTGTAGCAACTGCAGCTGCCAAGAAAAAGAGCAAAATATTTTCCAAGCCAAAGCCAACAACAAGGCTGCCACAAATATTCATTCATCTTTTATATCTAGGTTTGCTGTACTTTTCTTTCTTACTCTAACTGTATAATGAAATACTATTTCCACTGTCATCATCCTTAGATTAAAGCTTAGAGAAAAAAGGAAAACCTATCCTGGCATTGATTTGCAGGCCCTTTCACTCTGGAAGATTAGCAGCAAGAGGAACTTTTTCTTTTTTTCTTTTTTTGCTTCTTTTCATTGGAAGTGGGCTGCTGTGCATCTCCAGGGAAGGCAGCACTGGTCTCTGTTTGCATTCTGGGCTATTAGCAATAGGGAGCTTTAACAGCAAGGATCTGTAGTACTTAAGCAGACCATCATGGGGCAAATCCTGTTGGCCTTATCAGAAAGCTTTAACCAGCTTATTGTCCACCCCAATTTCATCAAGCTCATAGATGGAATAAGTAATAGGGAAAACAAGCCAAAATGGGAATTGCTAGAGCTGGTGACACTTCTGACAGCAACAGACATATCAATGTTCTGACAACAATGCCGTGCTAGTGACAAAAAACTGCTTTTAACTAAGAATCTGAACATGTGAGTGTGTATGGTACTGCCATAAAAGACGACTTTCTTTTATTTACAGGCTGTTGATTTCAGCTTGCTCTAGACCACTGGTGTAAATAAGCTAGCAGTAGTCAGGATTTACTTTCTCCCCTTTTACTCAGGATTGAAATTTGCTTACTGCCGTTTGGGATGTAGAGGCCACGGCATGTGAACTCGTGGTGAGAAGCCACAGAAGAAGAGGAATTCATGAGTGAGAGGGCATGCTGAACTCACTGGCCTGCCTGACCTCTGCTGCAAATACTACTCACAGAATCAGTAGCATTCAAAATGCTGACAGAAAGATTGTAAGAGGTCAGCAAAGGGTGAACTTGCATGAGCATCTTGGGAGCAAACCTTTGAGAATTACGATAAACTATTAGCTATATAGTGGCTACAATTGAAATGCAACTGTTCATCTAATTCCTTTTTTGCTTTTTGACATGTGCCCAATTCAATAGCGAATAATTTCTGCTCTACTGTAGGAAAAATACAGAAGGCACAGAAGATGTCAAGCCCTGAGATGCTTTAATAAGCAGTTGATGATGAATACAAATTATTTGAAAAAAGAGCATCTTAGAGTATTCCAGCCTTGCTCCTCTGTTCCCTTGGGTTACATATCACTTACTGAGAATCACAGGGCCTCCTACCACTGTAATCTCTAGTTCCTGTCCTCGGAGGATATGAGGATTTTCTAGTCAGTCGTATTTCAGAGATTTTTTTATACATAGGGTAATAAGCTCAGTTGGTAAAGAATCTGCCTGCAGTGCAGGAGACCCGGGTTCGATCCCTGGGTTGGGAAGATCCTCTGGAGAAGGAAATGGCAACCCACTCCAGTATCCTTGCCTGGAAAATCTCATGGACAGAGGAGCCTGGAGGGCTGCAGTCCATGGGGTCGCAGAGAGTCGGGCACGACTGAGCAAATAACACTAACACTAATGGCAAGCCAGAGAAATGCTGATTTTTCAATTTCTTAAATATTTACTGTGCAGCTACTATATGCCAGGATTTGTGCTAGTGAAAACCTAAGTAAAAGTGTTAGTCAGTCAGTTGTGTCTCACTCTTTGTGACCCATGGACTGTAGCCTGCCAGACTCCTCTGTCCCTGGAATTCTCCAGGCAAAAGTACTGGAGTGGGTTGCCATGTCCTCCTCTAAGGGATCTTCCCAACCCAGGAATCAAACCTGGATCTCCTGCATAGCAGGCAGATTCTTTACCATCTGAGCCACCAGGAAAGCCCGGATTTGTCCTAAGAACTGGGTAAACATAGACGTTTCCTAGTTTTTTAAGCTCAGTCCAGGAGGGGGAATGCAGGTTCAGATATAATATAATGTGCTGATTGTGTTTTATTTTTAAAAACATCTTTATTGGTTTTCTGTATTTCCACCAAAGGAAGGGAATGTGTATCTGTGGGATCTTTCCCCATATATTCATTTCATTTAGGACAGCCCCACGTCTGGTTTCCTAAGTAAAATTTATCTAGACCATCTGTAAAGAGGAAAAATCCAGACTTTGTGGGAAATGAAGCTTATAAAATACAGAGTACTTCTTCAGGGAAAAGAATTCGAGGCCCTATCATTGAGAAAATCTGCTTATGGGTAATTGTCTAAAATTCTGAATCAAATGTACTTACTGTTGTGTATTCTGACTTGTTTAATCATCTGCAGTGATTTTGGAGCCCCAACAAAAATAAAGTCTCTCACTGTTTCCACTGTTTCCCCATCTATTTGCCATGAAGTGACTGGACCAGATGCAATGATCTTTATTTTCTAGATGTTGAGTTTTAAGCCAACTTTTTTATTCTTCTCTTTCACTTTCATCAAGAGGCTCTTAGTTCTTTACTTTCTGCCATAAAGGTGGTGTCATTTGCATATCTGAGGTTATTGGTATTTCTCCTGGCAGTCTTGATTCCAGCTTGTGCCTTATCCAGCCCAGCATTTCTCGAGATGTACTCTGCATTTAAGTTAAATAAGCAGGGTGACAATATACAGTCTTCACGTACTCCTTTCCCTATTTGGAATTAGTCTGTTGATCCATGTCCAGTTCTAACTGTTGCTTCTTGACCTATTGGTATTTCTCCTGGCAGTCTTGATTCCAGCTTGTGCCTTATCCAGCCCAGCATTTCTCGAGATGTACTCTGCATTTAAGTTAAATAAGCAGGGTGACAATATACAGTCTTCACGTACTCCTTTCCCTATTTGGAATTAGTCTGTTGATCCATGTCCAGTTCTAACTGTTGCTTCTTGACCTGCATACAGATTTCTCAGGAGGCAGGTCAGCTGGTCTGGTATTCCTATCTCTTTAAGTATTTTCCACAGTTTGTTGTGATCCACACAGTCAAAGGCTATGGCATAGTCAATAAAGGAGAAGTAGAAGTTTTTCTGGAACTCTCTTGCTTTTTCTATCATCCAACTGATGTTGGCAATTTGATCTCTGGTTCTTTTGCTTTTTCTAAATCCAGTTTGAACATCTGGAAGTTCACGGTTCACATACTGTTGAAGACTGACTTGGAGGATTTTGAGCATTAAAGGTTAATTAAAACTTCTTAAGGCATTTAAGAATATATATGTTGGATGACCAAAGAACAGAAAAATAAGGGAAGGTAACTCAGACATTTTGTTGAAGAAAGTGACCTAAAGGTAGAAATTTAAAAGTTCATTTTTTTTAAAAAAAAGCAGTCTAGTAAAGGCATACAGATATACAATAAATAATTTAAATTGTTAAATATTTAAATGCCAACCTTATTTGGAGAAATTTTTAGGATCTAAATACAGATAAGGCCCTAATTACAGTAGTTGGAATGATTAAAGAATATTGCATCCTATAACTTTCATGCAACTTTTGATTATTATGAAGTATTTAAAATCAGCAGACTAAATAAATGTTTGGATGATTTATTGTGAATTTTAAATTTTGTAGGAGGCTACCGAATTTGGTATTAATTAAAGCACTCCAAGAAAAAGTGACATTTATATCGACTATACTTCTGTAAGTCCTTTTCGAGGCATTTTTCTTAGGACTTTTTCTCTCTTCACTATCGTTGTTTAGTCACCAAGTGGTGTCTGACTCTTTGTGACCCCATGGACTGCAGCACATCAGGCTCCCCTATCCTGCCCAATCTCCCGGAGTTTGCTCAAACTCATGTTCATTGAGTGCGTGATGCTAGCAAAACCTTTTTTCCCCTCTTGTAGAGTTTTTGTTAAGATTTACTGGAGGCTAACACACATACAGAAAACATGACCTGCATACAAACTGATCATAACTTCAAGTGAATGATGGGTGTGTGTGTTAGTTGCTTAGTCATGTCTGACTCTTTGCAACCCCATGGACTGTAGCCCAACAGGCCCCTCTGTCCAGGGGATTCTACCGGCAATAATACTGGAGTGGGTTGCCATTTTCTTCTCCAGGGCACCTTTCTGACCCAGGGATCGAACCTGGGTCTCCTGGTATTGCAGGCAGATTCTTTACCATCTGAGCTACAGGGAAGTCTCAAGTGAATGATACTCCTTGGTAATCAGCTTTGTTTGTAGAGATGTGGATGGAGCTAGAGAGTGTCATACAGAGTGAAGTGAGTCCGAGGAAAAAAAATATATATATATATTAATGCATATGTGTAAATTTGGAGAAATGAAACAGATGATCCTATTTGCAAAGCAGAAATAGAGATACAGATGGAGAGAACAAATATATGGATATGTGTGCATGTGTATGTGTGTGTGTGTGTATGTGTGTGTCTGTGTTTGTGCTCAGTCATGTCTGACTCTTTGTGACCCCATAGACTGTAGCCCACCAGTTTCCTCTGTCCATGGGATTCTCCAAACAGGAGTACTGGAGTGGGTTGCAATGCCCTCCTCTAGGGGTAGTCCCAGTCCAGGATCAAACCCGCATCTCTTGTCTCTCCTGTGTTGGCAGGTAGATTCTTTACCACTGCACCACTGTCACTTTGGAAGCCCCAAATGTAATGTTGTGCCTGTCTGCTTGAATGCAAGTCAGTCACTTCAGTCGTGTCTGACTCTTTGAGACCCTATGGACTGTAGCCTGCCAGGCTCCTCTACTCATGGGTTTCTCCAGGCAATAATACTGCAGTGGGTTGCCATCGGCTCCTCCAGAGGTTCTTCCAACCCAGGGATCGAACCCACAGCTCCTGTGTGTCTCCTGCAGTGCAGATAGATTGTTTATCGCTGAGTCACTGGGGAAGCCTAAATATATGGATACCAAAGGGGAAAGAGTGGGGAGGTTGGAGGAATTGGGAGATTTGGATTGACACATATACACTATTGATATTCTGTATAAAATAAGATAACTAATGAAAGCATATTAGTTTTCATATGTTCATTCAGGGAACTCTACTTAATGCCCTGTTGCAACCTGAATGGGAAGAAATTCCAAAAGGGAAGGAATATATGTATATGTATGACTGATTCATTTTGCTATACAGTAGAAATGAACACAACACTGTACAGCAATTATACTCCAATAAAAATTAATAATAAAAAAAAAGATTTAGAACATTGTGATTCACCATGAAGACCTCATAACTTTTCTATTGTTTACTCCCAAATTCATTTCTGCCAAAGGCAGCAATTACCCTGAATTTGGATGCTTAATTTCAATATTGGGCTTCCCTGGTGGCTCAGAGGTTAAAGCGTCTGCCTCCAATGCGGGAGACCAGGGTTCGATCCCTGGGTCGGGAAGATCCCCTGCAGAAGGAAATGGTAACCCACTCCAGTATTCTTGCCTGGAGAATCCCATGGATGGAGAAGCCTAGTAGGCTACAGTCCACAGGGTCGCAAAGAGTCGGACACGACTGAGCGACTTCACCTTCACCTTCACCTTCAATTTCAATATTGAATTTAGATTCAATATACCTCATTGAACATGTATTTGTACACATGTGTATGTAACTCTNGAGAAGCCTAGTAGGCTACAGTCCACGGGGTCGCAAAGAGTCGGACACGACTGAGCGACTTCACCTTCACCTTCACCTTCAATTTCAATATTGAATTTAGATTCAGTATACCTCATTGAACATGTATTTGTACACATGTGTATGTAACTCTTACTTTGATATAATTTAAAACTTACAAAGAGCTGCAAGAATAGAAGGACCTCCTATACACCCTTTACCAGATTCACTCTTGAGTAGATTTTGATGTATTGTCATCTCTCTCTAGCTTTCCTACTGAACCATTTGTGAGTAAATTGAAGATGTTGTACATCTTTTACTCTAAATACTTCATTGTTTATTTCCTAAAAAACAAGATATTCTCTTATGTAATTACTTTCTACTCTAGAGTTACAATATAGTTATCAGAAACAGGGAATGTTAGAGTATACTATAGGGTTTTAAAAAATTTTTTAGTACACTAGGTTATCAATTATTTTTTAATGAATTAAACATAGATTTGAAACTAAACAACAATAACCAGGACCACTCTTCCTTTGTGTAAATTATTGGCATATTCTCAAGGAGAAAATAACAAACTTTAAGAGGCATATTTAAAAATTAATCATTTAACATGAGTTACAGCTCCCAGAAAGCAATGATTTATTTGAGTCTTCAATGAAGTCCCTGGATTTCACAATTTTTTGGCAAAACTAATACCTAGTTCCACTCATTTCTTTTTTTTCTTAACACACAACTCCAGAGTCCAATGCCATTGAAAGTCATCTTCCTTTACCATCTATTCTACTAACAATTTTTTTTTGGTGTAAATACTTTGATGATATTTCTTAAGGTATAAAGATGGAACAACTTACCATTCCAAATTATTTTTTGTTCTGTAAGCTAAAATTTTTGAGAAAAGGAGGCATCTAGCATAGGACCCGGTACAAAAATCTTTGAAAAATACAGTTGGAAGAAACTTTGCTCTTAAGGAACTTCAAAACTAATACAATGACAGACTTCTTGTATAAAAAATATCTTACATGCAAAAGAGAGCGCAAGTGCACTAGGGATTCTGATGAGGGAAAAATCATTTCTACTTGGGTGATCAGAGGAGTTTTGAAAAAGCTGTCATTTGAGAAGTCATGAAACATATGCAGGATTACTATAGGTGATAATAGATGGAAGAAGAAGACATTGAAAGGAATATGAGTATAATATCATATAGGTAGGAAAATGCCAAGCAAATTTCAGGTATTAAAGAGTCTCATGAGTAGGTGGTTAAGCATGGGCAAGAAAGAAGAAATATTACCAGAATAATTATAAACAACTGGTTTACAAACAGTTATAAACAACTGGTTAAAGAATTTGGATATTAGTAGGTCTAGGAGACAAGAGACTATTATTTTTTTTGAATAGGTGACATGTGCATGATTCAAAAGTAGAAAAACGCTCCATGCTACCTTGTCCCTCATCTGCCCTGTTTTCCTTTCTTAATATGAATGAATGCTGTTTTATGATTTATGCACATATAAGAATCAGCATAATAAGTTCTCAATTTTCTTTATTTTTGTTAGAGTTAGAGCAGCACTTTGTATATCCTTTCTTGAAGAGCCTTCCATCTTAATACATATGGCGCATTATCATTACATTTTTACAGTTATGAAATATTTCAAAGGGAAGTATCATGATTTAGTTAAGTAACAATGTGCTGACAATTTTGCTGTTGCCAGAATTTTGCTAATATATATTTTTCTGCAATGAGTACATTTATATATAAGTAATTTCACATGTAGATGATTATTTAGGCTAACCTAAGGTGTAATTAATTGAAAATGTTTTTATCCACTTTTCATTTTGGTAGCTATTACTAAGTTGCCTTAGAAAGATGTGTACCAATCTGTATTTCAGCCATGGATTTGCATGGATGGGAGTACCTGCTTCTCTAGATGTTTGCAGAAGCTTGTATTATTAAATGATGTGTCATTCTGATCGGTAAAAGAATATTATCAAACTATAGTTTTAATTAGAGTTGTTTTTTTTTCTTTTTTTTTTACTGTGAGTTAACTTGAATATCCTTTCATATGTCTAAGTCACCTACATTTACTTCCCCATGAATTGTTTGCTTATATGCTTGGCTATTTGGGGGATTGTCAATCGTAAGCTCATTTATTTCTAGGAACACTTCATATATTAGAGAAGCTATATTACATAAAAAGGAAATACAGTTTCTCAGTTGATCACTTGGAGTTTTACTTTGTTTACAGGATTGTTTTTCCATGAAGAAGCTTATTTTTAGCCTATTCACATTTATCTATCTCTAATCTTACGGCTTCCGAACTTCAAGTCATAGTCAGATAGATCCTAACCACTTCAAGGTCATAAAGGAATTGTCCCACATTTTATTCAAAATGATTCATAGTTTTATTTTTCTAACTTTAATTTTTTAATCCGCTAGAAATAATCTTATTATAAGCACTAAAAGATATGGATCCACTCATGCTATTTTTTTACAAAATCATAACTCATTTTCCTTAAGTAATGTGAGATTTAGTATTTATCCATTTCTGGTTTTTCATTATTTCCCATTCACTACTCTCTCTGTTCATGTACTACATGTTTTATTTCACTTTTGAAGCATTACCAAATAACTTACAATGTTTTAAATGATGGATGAATTAGAATGAGAAGAGATAGGGAATAATGAATATCTGAGATAAGGTGTTGGCACAGGTTACAAAGTTACTACACTTCAGGAAAAACATTGTGGTGAGAAAATGCCCAGCACTTTCCAATGTTTGGCTGTTGAGGAAAGGTCAAGAAGGAGTGCAAGGTGACAGCAATTTTCAAGTCCAGAGATTATAACAGACACAAAACAGGAAAATCTCCAGATCTGTAGAATTTTGATAGAAAAAACAATCAAGATTCTCTCAAAAATTAAAGAATTTATTAAAATTTTCACATGGTCTTGCTTAAGAATATTTTCACTGTTTTCCTTATCAGGCACATTTATTTACATATCCTTGGTTCTTTGATTATTATATATCTCTTACTTTTATCTCTAAGTAATGAAAGCCTACCATGGCAATGAAGAGATTGCACATGAAGAACTAAATAGGTAGAAAAGTTTTCAGTTCTGGTTCATTCCTGGGTTTAGGATATTAGCAAGGAACACCATTTTTTCTGCATCTCTATTCTGCAATCTACCTAACAGCTTCATCTGCTTCTGGTTCCCTTTGAAATGTAAAAAAGTTTCCAGGAGTAATGAGTACTATAGTATTTTTCATTCAAATCTAGTGAATAAAAGGAAAGAAGTGTTCTCCTTTTAGGGATAAAAGTCTTTCCCTTCAATATAATTGAGGCTGTTTGAACAATCTACTTATCCTTGGATAACAATTAGACAAGTCCCATGTACTGAGAGACTTATATGTCTGATTTTCAAAATAATCATGAGCGATGGAAAGGAATTACTAAGATTGCCTTAGAGTAATCAGGTTTCAAGTCTTGATCTAGGAAGTAAGGTCAACTTTTCTAAGTCACAGGGTGTATGTAGGAAAATAGGTGTATATTTGAATGAAGTTAAGGTCCTTTTAAGAAGAAAGCTGTATGTGTGTTAAGAGACCAACAGTGCTCACTACCCCTTGTTTCCTTAAGAATTCTAGCAGGGGCATTCACTGCACACTCCACTACACATTTATGGCTGATATACTCTCCTATACCTAATACAATTTATCTGTGTGTAAACTGGCTTATGGCTCTAATTTCTGTGTTTCCAGAATTTCAAATAACTGCTTGATAAACTAAGATTTTAAATAGCTTATGAGACATATTTGTTGCAATTGTGGAAATGACTTGGGAAACTAATGACTGAATTATGGTTTAACGGTGAAATAGGTTGCTGTGTGAACCCCCATTTTACCTTAGGATCTGTATTATGTTTCTTAAGATTTATTTGCTTAATTCAAAGCTATGATAAAAATGGTGCACACTATGATAGAGGAGTTACTGTTAGGAATATATTTGTTTTTAGAGGAAAGGGTACATTAAAGTAAAGTCGCTCAGTCGTGTCCAACTCTTTGCGACCCCATGGACTTTAACTTATCAGGCTTCTCTGTCCATGGGATTTTCCAGGCAAGAGTATTGGAGTGGGTTGCCAGTTCCTTCTCCAGGAGATCTTCCTGACCCAGGGATTGAACCCGGGTTTCCCACATTGTAGGCAGATGCTTTATCGTCTAAGCCACCAGGGAATACTACAGGTACTAAATACTACAGGTACTAAAGGTGCAATGGTAGCTTTCAAAAGATGAATTTTATACTTTTACTACAGAGAAGTTTAGGTTTGCATTATTAATGAAGTATTTTATATCATCTCAGAATTCCTTGGCAATAAGCATTCTTTTTGTTGTTCTCAACACAGCCTCTGATAAGATTTAGCTTTTTATCCTACTTTACCACTCCTTAGATGTTCTTTTGAAACCTCTCTGTTCTTTGGGCTTTTGAAGCTTTAAGAGCTGAGGGATAGTAAGCAGGTCTGCTGTCCATACTCTCCCTTTATGTGGGGGATATCTGAAACATGTATATCCTTGTTGTTGTAGACTGAATCATGTCCCCCCAGTTTCGTAAGTTGATGCCCTAATTCCCAGTCTGACTGTTTGGAGATAAGGCTTTTAAAGAGGTAATTAGGTTAAATGAGGTCATAAGCATGGTATCTTAATTCAATCCTCTTTCATAAGAAGAGAAAGAGAAGCCAAACTGGGGTGGTCACACTGAAAAAAGGCCACATACAGACACATGAGAAGCTAGTCCCCTGCAAACCAGGGAGAGAGGCCTCAGGAAAAACCAAACCTGCTGACATTTTGATGATGGACCTCCAGAATTGTGACAAAATAAATTTTTCGCATTTAAGTCTCCCCATCTGTGACACTTGGTTCTGGTAGCCCTAGCAGACTAATACACTTAAAATATGAGAACTGCAAAAATCTGGGCAAACAAGCTGATCAAGCTAGTGGAAGAGCTCTTATCTGTGGGGTGTTTTTTGCAGGATGTACCTAGCATTCCTTATGTTAGACACAACTAGAATCCATGTACATAGGGGGCATAAATTCCCAGAAAATGTATGCCTATTTGAGTGTAATGTGGAGGTGTTTCATAACTGATACTGTTTACTTTTCATGTAATTAACACCCCAGAGATTATCTGATGCAATAAGAAAAGACCCAGAGAGTCCTAGCTCTCCAGCTGCCTCTCCCTGGGCCTCTAGATTCTAGTCTTTTAGGTCCTCAAAGTGATTGGTAAATCCCTAATTCTTATGAATCTGATTCAACATTCAGATCATTTGTATTATCTCACTGATAAAATTGAGGAATTATTTCATATAGAATAAATAGATTCTCAGGTGAGTGTTAATTCTTTTTTCTATGTTAAGCTTATTTAGAAAGATATACATGTCCACTATTAACTGATGATGAAACAGAATGATTTGTCTACATATTAAGGCACTAAGTGAATTCAGATATGGGGATTAGACAAAGTGACTGTACCTCAACAATGTGCATCACCTTAACTGGTAGAAATATCCAGTGAAGTAGAAACACTTTGATTTTATAGTGTAATCCACCAAGGACAAGATATAAACTATCTTCAGTTTTATTCATCAAGTAATTATTGTGTTGGAAGTGAGCCTGAGAGATGATATTAACATTCTTTCTGTTTCAAGAGCTTCTGATTATACACTTTAGAAAGAGAAAATTGCTAAAGTTTAGAACATAGCCAAAGGAATATCCCAAGCATCTTATGGTACACATTACAGTTAACACAGCTAACAACATGAACAGTCAAAATGATTTACTTAATGTCTGAAAAAAACTATTCCTGTTGTAAATTTTAAAAATTCAAATTGTCCAGTTCTCAGTGGACAGAAAGAAAACTTAGTTGCAATTTCATTGCCTCCTTCTTTATTCATTTACATTCTTTGCCAGTGAATTTCACTTGCACACACAAACACATTCTCTCTCTTAATAAAAGTTATCACATAATGACATCAATTCACCTTGGTTATTGTAAGCTACTTTTATTCTATAGACAGCACTACTTGCCTTTAAATCTAAACTTATGATATTTGCAGATTCTGAAAACAATTTAATGAAATATATAAAGTAATTATCTGGATGAAAGCAGAATCATCCCTATTAGAAAGAGTAATTAAGTAATTGAAATTTTGGATTAAAATTTTGGATTTTAAATTTTGTCATTAAGGATTTTTATTGCCCACATCTCTATCCTTACCATTCTAGCCAGATGTTAAGCTAAACTATTTTTAACCAAACTATAGTTGATTTTTGAACAACAGACTGGTTCCAAATAGGAAAAGGAGTACGTCAAGGCTGTATATTGTCACCCTGCTTATTTAACTTATATGCAGAGTACATCATGAGAAATGCTGGACTGGAAGAAACACAAGCTGGAATCAAGATTGCTGGGAGAAATATCAATAACCTCAGATATGCAGATGACACCACCCTATGGCAGAAAGNCCAAATAGGAAAAGGAGTACGTCAAGGCTGTATATTGTCACCCTGCTTATTTAACTTACATGCAGAGTACATGATGAGAAATGCTGGACTGGAAGAAACACAAGCTGGAATCAAGATTGCTGGGAGAAATATCAATAACCTCAGATATGCAGATGACACCACCCTTATGGCAGAAAGTGAAGAGGAGCTCAAAAGCCTCTTGATGAAAGTGAAAGAGGAGAGTGAAAAAGTTGGCTTAAAGCTCAACATTCAGAAAACAAAGATCATGGCATCTGGTCCCATCACTTCATGGAAAATAGATGGGGAAACAGTGGAAACAGTGTCAGACTTTATTTTTTGGGGCTCCAAAATCACTGCAGATGGTGACTGCAGCCATGAAATTAGAACACGCTTACTCCTTGGAAGAAAAGTTATGACCAACCTAGATAGTGTTTTCAAAAGCAGACATTACTTTGCCGACTAAGGTCCGTCTAGTCAAGGCTATGGCTTTTCCTGTGGTCATGTATGGATGTGAGAGTTGGACTGTGAAGAAGGCTGAGCACCGAAGAATTGATGCTTTTGAACTGTGGTATTGGAGAAGACTCTTGAGAGTCCCTTGGACTGCAAGGAAATCCAACCAGTCCATTCTGAAGGAGATCAACCCTGGGATTTCTTTGGAAGGAATGATGATAAAGCTGAAACTCCAGTACCTCATGCGAAGAGTTGACTCATTGGAAAAGACTCTGATGCTGGGAGGGATTGGGGGCAGGAGGAGAAGGGGACGACTGAGGATGAGATGGCTGGATGGCATCACGGACTCGATGGACGTGAGTCTGAGTGAACTCCGGGTGTTGGTGATGGACAGGGAGGCCTGGCGTCCTGCGATTCATGGGGTCGCAAAGAGTCGGACACGACTGAGAGACTGAACTGAACTGAACTGAACCATCACCTAAAAGGGCCATGTGACTTGACATCTATCCACAATTCTGACCTAATTTTCCCATTCTTATTGCTCATTTTGTTTCAGTTGCTACTCCTCAAACATATGATATGCAAGTTTTCTAGCTTTTGTGTTTGTCGTTCTTTCTGGTGGAATGCTCGTTACTCAACTATTCAGAGAACCTGCTTTGTTACTTTCTTAAGATTCTTGCTCAAACATCACTTTCTTATCTAAAATAGCATCTATTTGTCATTTTTAATAGTATATTTATTTATTCAATTTTAGTTACCTAGGTAGTATTTAATACTGCTTGACATCATATTATACTTTCTAGTATGTTGGTTTGATGGTGATTATTTTCCCAGTTAAATGCAAGGTATGTGACAGCAAAGATTTTATTTTGTTTACTGCATTCTCAGTGCATAGAGCAGGGTCTGGCAATAGAATAGATCCCAAATAAGTATTTATTGAATGAATAGATGAAGAAATTTACAGAATGCTAGAAATGGTGGTAGCAGAATATAGTTACATTCAAAATACCAGAGAAAATGTAAGTGCCTTACTAAAACAAACCTATTTTGAGTGTCTATTATATACCTGAAACTGTGCTGAGTGCTGGGGCTATAAAGATGTATGCAAACAGATACCTGTATTCTGCAGCGATGGAGACACAGACATAGAGAACAGACTTACGGACATGGGGGCAGGGAAAGAAAGAGAGTGTGGGATGTATGGAGAAAAAGAAAGTTAAAAAAAAAAAGATACTTGTATTCTGAGTTCTCCTTCATTCCAGAGTGATATACCTGGAAATGTACATACAATTAGTTAAAAACCAGAGACATGATGCTTCTATTGGAATTTTTTACACTGGCCTTTAAATTTCATCTGTTTATTAATTCTGGAGTTATAAATTTTCATAATAGGTTGGTCAAACTACCATCAACCAGAATGAATTGAGCCATTTCATTTTGTCCTCAAATGAAAGCAATACCATTTGAGGTTCTAGATTCTGTAATTGTGTTCATGTTAGAGGTAGTGCTTCTAATCATTTTCTTTAGAAATATGTTCATTACATCATTGACTAATCAATTAACTTTGCTGTTGTAGAGTTCATAGACATCAAGACCTTCATTTAAAATAAAGACAAACCCAATGATCAAACAAGATACTGCAACATAGGATCTACAGGAGAATAGTTTATATAGTTAGCACACTTGCTGTCTTAGTTGTCTTGGGCTGTTAAAACAAAATACCATAGTCTGAGTGGCTTAAAAGACAAAAAATTATTTCTCATAGTTCTGGAGGCTGAGAAATCCAAGATCAAGTTGTTCTCTGGTGAGGACTTTTCCTGGCTAGTAGATAGCTATTTTCTCACTGTATTATCACATGGCCCCTGACTTGGTGAGTTCCTATCCAGAGATAAAGAGGCAAAGGAGAGGGAGAGAGAGACAGAGACAGGTTTTTTCTCCCAAGGCCATTAATCCCATCATTAAGTTTCCAACCTCATGATCTAATCTAATCCACATAGTGCCCAAGGCCCCATCTTCAAATACCACTATCTTGGGGGTTAGGGACTCAATATATGAATTTTGAGGGAACACAGATATTCAGTCCATACACCAATTAGCACAATAAATAAGATTTATTGTATTAAGTAAAAATTATAGGCATGCTGCTCAAAAAAGAAGGGACCGAAAGACAGGACCTGGAGAGCCAAGAAGAGCCTGGGAATAAGGGGTAGGAGTTGAGCCAATACAGGCTCCCTAGGTTCAGAATCTGATTAAAGATTCCGGCGATATTTTAGCAGAGGAAGTTGTCCTATATGAGTAAGATTTCAGAAAGATGGAAGATACCAGTACAGATGAGAAAAGGAATTGTGTTTTGAAACAGGTAATCAATATCTTAAGCAGCATATCTTTTTATACATATCCTGCTTGGATGCAGAGAAGTCTGTCTCCCAAGAAGGCAATTCATTTCCTGAGACTAGAGACTAGCAAGTCATATAAAGGATGGGTAGCAAAATACCCTGGTTTGAGTAACGGTCTAGGGGCAGAAATAAAGGCAACAGTGGATAATTTTACCTGAGCTATAGCTAAGTAGATTATAATTTATTTATTGTGTTTTGAGGTGGCATCTATAGTTTTAGATTCGATCAACATCTTGAACACCCCAGCCATTAACCCCAAATCAGTAACTATCAGGGAAAACTGTGCTAAAGACTCAGGAACTAAGAAAAAGAAAATGTTTATGATACTTCTCTTTTTTAAAAAAATTTCTTCTTTTGATTTATTAATAAACTATAGAGAAACTTTATCTCATCTGTTTATTCTACAACTCCTGAAGATTAGGAATGTGGTTTTAAGAAAGCTATTAATTTTAACACAATTACATTTCAGTAAAGCATTCTTGATTTCCTATCGAGTTTATTGCAGTGGGGGATTTGCTTGAATTAAAAATAGTTTTGTTGCACCATTTGTCTTACTTTATAGTAAATTGTATGATAGAATGCTGGGTAAGAAAGATCTTGAAAATAATTTACTCCATGTACCTATTTATTTATTTTTGGCTACATTGTGCAGCTTGTGGGCATCTTAACTCCCTGACCAGGGTTTCAACCCAGGTCCCCAGCAATGGTAGCATGGAGTTCTAGCCACTGGATAGCCAGGGAATTTCCTCTACTCCATGTCTGAATCCTTTATCCCAATATCCTTGTCTTACGATCACCCATTCTTTTGTGTGAACGGCTCCTGTAATAGAGACTCACTTTCTTAAAAGCCAGGTCATCTCATTTTTTGGACAACCTTGAATTTCACAAAGATCTTTCTTATAATGAGTCAAAATTTAGTAGGAGCTCTTACCTAAAGACAGTTCTACCTCATGGTAGAAATAGTAACATCACCCTAGGTGCTTTCTCTGATATTTCTTTTCCCCATTCCTCTGCCTCCTCTGCTGATCTTCCCTTTTTTTCCCTTTATTTTTGCTTTTTATTTTATACATCTGATTTCTGAGTTAAAAAGAAAAAAAATGGAAATTTTGGGTTACTTATAAATGAATGATAATGATAGTTTCATATAAAAAGCTATATGCTACACGACCCTCCCGGCACAGCCAAAAGAAGAACAAATAACCCCCAAGACAAAGAGTGCAGGCAGTGAGACCAAACAAGGGCACACAAACCCCGCGACGCAGAGGCCGGACCTCGGAAATGAGTCAAACGCACAACACCCCGCGACGCAGAGGGCGGGCTCAGGGGCTGAAGGAGGCCCACACAAGGCGCCACGGCACAGAAGGACCCACGCAGGCACCCACCTAGCGAGTTTCGGCCAGCAGCGCAGGGCGGGACCGGAGCACAGAAGCACCAGCGATGGTCCCAGGGACGGGCAGGGGCCGGCGGCGCTGCAGTTTTGCTGAGAGGGCCCCTTTGAAGCATCTGTGGAAATAGAAGCTTCAGGAATGATGCTGAAGCTGAAACTCCAGTACTTTGGGCACATCATGCGAAGAGTTGACTCATTGGAAAAGACTCTGATGCTGGGAGGGATTGGGGGCAGGAGAAGAAGGGGACGACCGAGGATGAGATGGCTGGATGGCATCACGGACTCGATGGACGGGAGTCTGGGTGACCTCCGGGAGCTGGTGATGGACAGGGAGGCCCGGCGTGCTGCGGTTCACGGGGTCGCAAAGAGTCGGACACGACTGAGCGGCTGAACTGAACACCACGAAAGCTACAACGACTGCCCAAAGGCATACTTACCCCACAGACACTCCAGACCCCACGACTGGACACTGCACTGTTCTTCAGAGAGATGAGATCCAGCTCCATCGACCAGGACACAGGCACAAGCTCCCCCAACCAGGAAGACATCGGGGGGCCCTAAGCCAACCGCACCCACAGGGGCAGACTCGGTAACCAAGAGCGACGGCCTTGAGAACCTTTTAAAATTTATTTTTCTCTTCTCTCTCTCTCTTTTTTTCTGCTTATAAATCGTACTGTTTATTCCCCCAACGTATCTCCACCTTCACTTTAGCCTTTAGCGGTGCTTGGAGTTTTCCTCTTTTTCTTGTTATAAAAATTAAAAAAAAAATCATTTAAAGATTCTTTCTTCTTATAAATCACACTGCTTATTCCCCAACATATTTCCACCATCACATTAGCTTTTTGTGGTGCTGTGGAGTTGTACTCTTTGTTTGCCTTGTTAAAAAAAAAAAAAATTCATTTTAAGATTTTTTTTCTTATAAATCACACTGTTTAGTCCCCCTATATATTTCCACCTCCATATTAGCCTTTTGCAGTGCTGTGGAAATTTCCTCTTTGTGTTTCTTGTCAAAAAAAGAAAGAAAAAAATTCATTTAAAAAATTTTTTTCTTTTCCTTCTTTTCTTGATGAGTTTTTTGGATTTTGCTTTGATATATTCAACTGATTTTCCTACTGTTCTTTTCCAACTGTAGATATTCTTGAATATATATCTTTTCCACATACATCTATCCATCTTTGTTTTTCTATTTTTTATTTTCTCTCTCTTTTTTAATTTTTTAATCCTCTTCTCCACACCTTCTTTTTCTCTTTTCCCTCCCTTCTCTTTCTTTTCTCTCTCCTTTTTTATTCTCCCTTTTTTTTGCTTCACTCTTTCTTCTTTCACCAAGTAAGTTAACTTGTTGAGCTTGCTATGCTGTATTCCCCAGTTGGGCCTCTGCTTATGCTCAGTTTTCCAGATTGAGCATTTACTGACTCTGCTTTTAGTTGGTTGATATCACCTCTGGTTTCCTTTGTTCACCAAGTCAATCTCGTGTACTCTTTTCTTTAGAACTCTTTGGTTATAGCTGTATGTGTGGAAGTGTGTGTGTGTATGTCCCAGTATTTCTGTAATTACCTGCTTGACCTCCTCCCACTACAACACAGGCACAAGTCACCCCCAACAAGAAATCAGCACAAACCATCCAACCAACATTTCCCGCCAATAGCAAAAGCCAAAAGGGAGAAGTAATACAACTGTAAAGCCTGGGAAAAGGAGATCTCAAGTGGAGCAAGTTAGGAAAAAAAAAAAAAAAAAGACAGAAAAATGAAAGAGCAAGGCAGAAACTCATAAGACCAAATAAATGATGAGGAAATAAATAATCTCCCTGAAAGAGAATTCAGAATAATGATAACAAAGATGCACTGAAAACTTGAAAATAGAATGGAGAAAATGCAAGAAGCATTTAACACAGTTAATACAATCACCAAAGACATAGAAGAAATAAAGAATAAGCAAACAGAGATGAATAATACAGTTACTGAAATTAAAAATACTCTAGAAGGAACCAATGGCAGAATAACAGGCAGAGGAATGGATAAGTGAGCTGGAGGACAGAATGGTGGAAATAACTGCTGAAGAACAGAATAAAGGGAAAGGAATGAAAAGAATTGAGGATAGCCTCAGAGACCTTTGGGACAATATTAAACACAGCAACATTTGAGTTATAGGAGTCTCAGAGGAAGAAGAGGAAAAGGAAGGCAGTGAGAAAATTTTTGAAGAAATTATAGTTGAAAACTTCCCCAACATGGGAAAGGAAATAGTCAATCAAGTCCAAGAAGCACAGAGAGTCCCCAACAGGTTAAACCCAAGGAGAAGCACATGGAGACACATGTTAATCAAGCTAACAGAGATTAAGCACAAAGAAAGAATATTAAAAGCAGCAAGAGAAAAGCAACAAGTAAAATACAAGGGAAAACCCATATGATTAACAGCGGCTCTTTCAGAAGAAACCTTACAGGCCATAAGGGAATGGCAGGATATATTTAAGGTACTGAAAGAGAAAAACCTACAACCACGATTACTATACCCTGCAAAGATCTCATTCAAAATTGACAGAGAAATCAAAAGCTTTATGGACAAGCCGAAGTTAAGAGAACTCACCACCACCAAACCAGCTTTGCAATAAATACTAAAGGGACTTACACAGCCAGTAAACACAAGAGAAAGGAAAGACCTACAAAAACAAACCTAAAACAATCAAGAAAATGCCAGTAGGAACATATGTGTCAATAATTACCTTAAATGTAAATGGTTTAATTGCACCAACCAAAAGATACAGACTGACTGAATGGATACAAAAACATGACCCATATATATGCTGCCTACAGAAGACCCACTTCAGACCTAGAGACATATACAGACTGAAAGTAAAAGGATGGAAAAAGATATTCCATGTGAATGGAAGCCAAAAGAAAGCTGGAGTGGCAATCCTTATTTCAGACAAAATAGATTTTAAAATAAAGAATATCATAAGAGACAAAGCAGGACACTACATAATGATCAAGGGATCAATCCAAGAAGACATAACACCTGTAATTGTCCACGCACACAACATAGGAGAATCTCAACATGTAAGGCAAAGGCTAACAGGCATATGGCTGTGGTCCCTGTGATCAGATTGATTAGTTTTCTGTGATTATGGTTTCAGTGTGTCTGCCCTCTGATGCCCTCTCGCAACACCTAATGTCTTACCTGGGTTTCTCTTACCTTGGACGAGGGGTATCTCCTCACAGCTGCCCCCCCTGACCTTGAACATGGAGTAGCTCCTCTCGGCCCAGCTACCGCTCCTTGGACGTGGGGTTGCTCCTCTAGGCCACTGCCCCTGACCTTGGGGCAGAAAACTAGTCAATCTGATCATATGGACCACAGCCTTGTCTAAACTCTATGAAACTAAGCCATGCCTTGGGTGTGGGGCCACCCAGGTCGGGTGGGTCATGGTGGAGAGGTCTGACGGAATGTGGTCCACTGGAGAAGGGAATGGCAAACCACTTCAATATTTTTGCCTTGAGAACCCCATGAACAGTATGAAAAGGCAAAATGATAGGATACTGAAAGAGGAATTCCACAAGTCAGTAGGTGCCCAATATGTTACTGGAGATCAGTGGAGAAATAACTCCAGAAAGAATGAAGGGATGGAGCCAAAGCAAAAACAATACCCAGTTATGGATGTGACTCGTGATAGAGGCAAGGTCCGATGCTGTCAAGAGCAATATTGCATAGGAACCTGGAATGTTAGGTCCATGAATCAAGGCAAAATGGAAGTGGTCAAACAGGAAATGGCAAGAATGAACATCGACATTCTAGGAATCAGCAAACTAAAATGGACTGGAATGGGTGAATTTAACTCAGATGACCATTATATCTACTACTGTGGGTAGGAATCCCTTAGAATAAATGGAGTAGCCATCGTGGTCAATAAAAGAGTCCAAAATGCAGTACCTAGATGCAATCTGAAAAACGACAAAATTACATCTGTTCATTTAAAAGGCAAACCATTCAATATCAAGGTAATCCAAGTCTATGCCCCAACCAGTAACACTGAAGAAGCTGAAGTTGAATGGTTCTATGAAGACCTACGAGACCTTTTAGAACTAACACCTTAAAAAGCTGTCCTTTTCATTATAGGGGACTGGAATGCAAAAGTAGGAAGTCAAGAAACACCTAGAATAACAGGCAAATTTGGCTTTGGAATGTGGAATGAAGCAGGGCAAAGGGTAATAGAGTTTTGCCAAGAGAACGCACTGGTCATAGCAAACACCCTCTTCCAACAACACAAGAGAAAACTACACATGGACATCACCAGATGGTCAACACCGAAATCAGACTGATTATATTCTTTGCAGCCAAAGATGGAGAAGCTCTATACTGTCAGCAAAAACGAGACTGGGACCTGACTATGGCTCAGATCATGAACTCCTTATTGCCAAATTCAGCCTTAAATTAAAGAAAGTAGGGAAAACCACTCAACCATTCAGGTATGACCTAAATCAAATCCCTTATGAGATGCTTTTGAACTGTGGTGTTGGAGAAGACTCTTGAGAGTCCCTTGGACTGCAAGGAGATCCAACCAGTCCATTCTAAAGGAGATCAGTCCTGGGTGTTCATTGGAAGGGCTGATGTTAAAGGTGAAACTCCAATACTTTGGCCACCTCATGCAAAAAGTTGACTCATTGGAAAAGACTCTGATGCTGGGAGGGATTGGGGGCAGGAGGAGAAGGGGACGAGAGGATGAGATGGCTGGATGGCATCACTGACTCGATGGACGTGAGTCTGAGTGAACTCCAAGAGATGGTGATGAACAGGGAGGCCTGGCGTGCTGCGATTCATGGGGTCGCAAAGAGTCGGACATGACTGAGCAACTGAACTGAACTGAACTGAGCAAGCGCATGAAAAGATCTCAACATCACTCATTATTAGAGAAATGCAAACCAAAACTACAATGCGATACCTTCCTCATGCCAGTCAGAATGGCCATCATCAAAAAGTCTACAAACAATAAATGCTGGAGAGGGTGTGGAGAAAAGAGAACACTCTTGTACTGCTGGTGGGAAAGTAAATTGATATGGCCACTATGAAAGATGATATGGAGACTCCTTAGAAAGCTAGGAATAAAACCACCAAAGGTTAGTGGCCATAATATATAAAGAACACCTATGAATCAATAAGAAAAATATAATCAATATTGGTTAACTGAAAATTTACACAGAAATGGATTAACACGTATCGTAAAAATAAGAAAAGCAAGATCAACAAAAACCAAGGAAATATGAATTAAAACAACAATTTTGTAAGTATACTTTTTCCACCCATTGTGTTCATAGAGTTAAATGTTGTCAAAGCTTTAGTGTAACTGATAGTTTTATAAGTTATTGGTAAGAGTACATTGCAGGTGGATTCTTCACTGTCTGAGCCACCAGGGAAGCTCTTGCTAAGAGTACAGACTGGAATAATTTTAAATGCTTATATACTCTTGGCCCAGCAACTCCATCCCTAGAAATCTATTTTGCAAAAGTATTCCCATGTGTATTAGAACTGGTGCCATCACTTCATGGGAAATAGATGGGGAAACAGTGGAAACAGTGTCAGACTTTATTTTTGGGGGCTCCAAAATCACTGCAGATGGTGATTGCAACCATGAAATTAAAAGAGGCTTACTCCTTGAAAGAAAAGTTATGACCGACCTGGATAGCATATTCAAAAGCAGAGACATTACTTTGCCAACAAAGGTCTGACTAGTCAAGGCTATGGTTTTTCCTGTGGTCGTGTATGGATGTGAGAGTTGGACTGTGAAGAAAGCTGAGCACTGAAGAACTGATGCTTTTGAACTGTGGTGTTGGAGAAGACTCTTGAGAGTCTCTTGGACTGCAAGGAGATCCAACTAGTCCATTCTGAAGGAGATCAGCCCTGGGTGTTCTTTGGAAGGAATGATGCTAAAGCTGAAACTCCAGTAGTTTGGCCACCTCATGCAAAGAGTTGACTCATTGGAAAAGACTCTGATGCTGGGAGGGATTGGGGGCAGGAGGAGAAGGGGATGACAGAGGATGAGATGGCTGGATGGCATCACGAGCTCGATGGACGTGAGTCTGAGTGAACTCTGGGAGTTGGTGATGGACAGGGAGGCCTGGCGTGCTGCAATTCATGGGCTCACAAAGAGTCAGACACGACTGAATGACTGAACTGAACTGAACTGAAAGTAGTAAAAAATTGGGCACAATATAAAGGAGAACAACTAAATAAATTATGATTCATCCATTGAAAAGAGAAAATGGAAAATGATGTAATTATTGAAAATAATGAGATAGATGGAGAGAGCTGATAAAAGGATAGACGGATTTGTAACAACAAATCACAGCATTCGTTGGCACACTATGTTCACATTAATGTTGAATATATATACAAAATAACTGGAATGATATCAATTAATTTGGCAAACATTTAGTAAACAGATGTGTGCTATCAATCGTTCTCAGGTACTAGATTTACGCCTATGGCAAAACAAGAAGATAAATGTTCTTTATTTACCTTTATGGTGTTGTATTGGCTACTGAAAAGGGATTTAATTTTTTTTGTATGTTACTGTATTGTATGAATTTCTTTTTGACTGATATGAATTTATATTCTACTTTTATGAATTTAGAAATTAAGATGCAGAAGAAACGTTAACCCATAGGAAGTTCTTGTTCACTTGAATATTTCAATTCTATTGGCCTACAGTTGAATTTAACTGATTTGATAATTATGTATTTAGATACTTTTGTATTCATATTTGCTGATTTGTCTATCAGCAAGAGACTAAAAGAGTATTTGTACAGACACTGAAAGACATAAGGTTAAACATGGAGTTTGCTTTCATATGCTTTATGAAAGGAAACAACTTCAGTCACATCCAGAAATCATTATCTGAAAGGCCATATGATGTCAGAAAATATCAGAGAAGTTCTCCATTTCCTTAGTGAGAGCATAATGGCAGCAAAAAATACATTTTTGTGGGTGATAGTTTAATTTGAGGAGGAAGAAAAAGCTTGCACAAGTAATTTAAAATAAATCATTTTAAGCAGATGCATATTCATTCAAAATAAGTAATTATACCTGTGTTTNGATGGACAGGGAGGCCTGGCGTGCTGCAATTCATGGGCTCACAAAGAGTCAGACACGACTGAATGACTGAACTGAACTGAACTGAAAGTAGTAAAAAATTGGGCACAATATAAAGGAGAACAACTAAATAAATTATGATTCATCCATTGAAAAGAGAAAATGGAAAATGATGTAATTATTGAAAATAATGAGATAGATGGAGAGAGCTGATAAAAGGATAGACGGATTTGTAACAACAAATCACAGCATTCGTTGGCACACTATGTTCACATTAATGTTGAATATATATACAAAATAACTGGAATGATATCAATTAATTTGGCAAACATTTAGTAAACAGATGTGTGCTATCAATCGTTCTCAGGTACTAGATTTACGCCTATGGCAAAACAAGAAGATAAATGTTCTTTATTTACCTTTATGGTGTTGTATTGGCTACTGAAAAGGGATTTAATTTTTTTTGTATGTTACTGTATTGTATGAATTTCTTTTTGACTGATATGAATTTATATTCTACTTTTATGAATTTAGAAATTAAGATGCAGAAGAAACGTTAACCCATAGGAAGTTCTTGTTCACTTGAATATTTCAATTCTATTGGCCTACAGTTGAATTTAACTGATTTGATAATTATGTATTTAGATACTTTTGTATTCATATTTGCTGATTTGTCTATCAGCAAGAGACTAAAAGAGTATTTGTACAGACACTGAAAGACATAAGGTTAAACATGGAGTTTGCTTTCATATGCTTTATGAAAGGAAACAACTTCAGTCACATCCAGAAATCATTATCTGAAAGGCCATATGATGTCAGAAAATATCAGAGAAGTTCTCCATTTCCTTAGTGAGAGCATAATGGCAGCAAAAAATACATTTTTGTGGGTGATAGTTTAATTTGAGGAGGAAGAAAAAGCTTGCACAAGTAATTTAAAATAAATCATTTTAAGCAGATGCATATTCATTCAAAATAAGTAATTATACCTGTGTTTACACAACATTTATAATGTATCTAGTTCTTTCAGAACGCTGTGCTCTATCACAGCATATAGAGTTCATTTTATAGCCTGTGTTCTGAAGAACATGGTGCAAGAGAAAATAGCATTTTCAAGGCTTTTCCTTTTCCCTTTGTCTTCATTATTTATCTGATTTGTTCAAGTAGGTATAAACAACTCTCCAGGAAAAGGAAAGTTCTTCTTTGTCTACACTGAGTTTGAGGCAGTCAATTCAGTAGGATCTAGAACTTAGAAAAGTGACTTAGATGTGATATATTTGGGATCTCTGGTACCAAAATGGTAGCTGAAGCCTGGACATTAAGTACAATACAGCAGGAGAAGAAAGTTTGTAATGAACAGAACAGGATGATAATAAAACTCTGAGAGACATCAAAGGTTACAGGATGGCAGAAGGAAGGGAGTGTATCCAGGAAAAGGGACAGGATCTAGATGTAAGGGTGTTACTGGCAACCTGAAATCAACTTCGGAATATGAAGTTGAAATTTTGAAACTTTAACCTCATCTTCCCTGTGTTTGCCTTCTAAATTTTTTCCTTATCCTGAGAGTCATTACTTAGACATAAAAAGTGCCAGATACAGCTGTGCTAATCACACAAGAATCTGGGGAAGGACAGGGAAGCCTGGCGTGCTGCAGTCCGTGGGGTCGCACAGTTGGACATGACTGAGTGGCTGACCAATAACAGCAAATCACACAAGTAAGTCTGAACAGTTTGTTTATTGGTTTGGCTTGGAAATATTTTATGATTCAGTGAACTATGTACTTGGCCAATTTGACTGCAACTGAAAATTGGAGAGATTTAATTTACCTGTTTATGCGGTCATGTGAGTGTCTACATTTGTGCATTTTTTTCTTTTAAGGAGATGCAATAACCAGCACCTATTATACCTTCTAGACAAGTCTGCTCATATATAATTGGCATTATCTCTTATTAATACAAATTCGTGGCTTATTTGGTTGATGTCAGAATTGGTTTGTATACTCTGCTTCCTAAAGTGATAAAACAATCCCTAGGTTTCAATACATTGTTTACTTAATGAAACTAAATCAATAAAAGCACTAATGTTTCTCCTATAACATACTGATTTTTACAAGTGAGAAGAATTGGAAATTTTTGTTCAGATATGTTTCAGAATGGTAATCTAGTATTTTTGAAATTATTCAATTTTTAAAATTAATCCAATAAGACACATTATGAAGTTGTACTTTTTTATGGGTGGGACTGTACTTTTTTATGTACTTTTTTATATAACAATTATATGTTTTCAACAGAAATGATCAAATTAATTGAAAATTAATTTGCTCTTTTTTCCTATTACATAAATTCAGCTGGTCTAAAAATATTGTTTGGTGGAATTTACACAAGTTTAGCAATGTGTGCATTAAAGCTGCATTTCCCTAGAATAAAGAGCTGATTTCTCAGGCCCTAAAACACACCAGGAGTTAAATACCACTTATCCAGTCAAATAAGAGGTATTTTTGAACCATTGCAAAAGGAAAGAATAGACAAATATTATGGTCCAGTGATTCTGATAAATACAAATGATCCCAAACCTTCAATCCAGGAAGCAAGTAGAAGCAATGCCCAGTTTTCCTGAACTCCCTGGAGAAGAAATAATGGAAATAATTGTAATGCTGGGAATAAAAGCTTAGCAAATAAGAATCTAGTTAGGTTCCCTGTACAAGTTCTTACAAAGAGAAAACAGCCACAGAGCCTCTCACATGGTGTAGGTGAGTGTTCGAAGTTCTGATTGCTTATCTGAACTCTAACATTGGCTGCCTGCCCACTTTCAGGGCAGACCCTGTCATCCTTGGCACGAAACAGAACGAGGTGATCTGAACCTAAGAGTCTATTTCTTCTCTAGATGCATGTGTACAGTTCCTATTAATTTTAATGAGAATTATGTTTGCACATTGAGGCAAGATAAATCCCTTCGGGAGGGATCTTTCCCTTGGATGCATACGCATAATTTCCATTAAAGGGACAAAACCCCAGGGGAAACATACATAGGCGCCCTCGGGGCAAGCTCTGACCCTTTGCATGAAAAACATGGCACAAATCGCCAGGTCTTCTTAAACTTGTAGATGCCAAAATATGAGAGGTAAGTGAGCATTTATATAAGCCTGAAATTTGTCTTCAGTTGATGTGGATTTCTCAGAGAACTATCTTTAATTTACGATCATATAAAGAAGAAATGACTACCAAATTGAAGAATCCAATCTCTTCATTAGGGTATTTGCTCAAAAACAGTAACCAATATAAGGTGAAATAGATCATATATTTTAAAAAAGAAATAATGCAGTTGAAATGAAAGAGACAATTAAAATTGTGTTCATGAAAAAATACCTTTTTCATGTACACTTGCTTCCAAAGGAGACTTTGTAGATTATGGACAATTTAAGTCTTTTCATCAGTGAATCCTGTGTGAAAACTTTTTAAGTGGACCTAATATATAATGAATAATCTCAGGGCAGAGATCTGTTTGAAGGAGATAAGATTGATGGTCCATCATTCCTAATTCACTGTTTATACTGGTAGCGAGTCTACTGGGAAAATACCTCATTCATCAGGGTATTAGTGAATTCAGCCAACGTATGGCACCTTCATTTTAACAAACTGAAGGAGAAAAGCTAAATGGGGGAAATTGACAACCATCTCTGATTCTATGATAATGCAATTAGGCTGCTCCTCTCCAGAGCTTTTGCTAATTCACAAAACAGCTTCAGTCGGCAGGTCATAAATATATGATCATTTTTCACACTTTGAAAAGTAATGATGCCTTGACATGAATCAATAAATCTTGGTGAAGTCCCTTATACTTTTTATGTTCAGCATGCAAGTCAGTTTTAAAACTCATGTGTATTAAATCTCACTTGCTATACAGCCTGTGTTTACACAATCTAATTTAACAAAGTCTCAAATAAACGTGTAAATGAAGTGTTTATAGTAAGCACAAGGAAAGTTTCCCTTTCATTGAGAAAGTGTGATATGGTGCATCAAACTATTTTAATTTGCACCCTGAAATACCCATATTTGCAAATGTGCCACATACAGAGAGCTGTTGCTCTTAAAATTTGGTACTTTCTATATTGAGCTTTGCATGTTATGCTCAATAGATGAATAAAAAAATTCAACTGCATATGACAGTATGTAGTACATTATTTATCTAAAATAGATTTGTTGCAAAAGATCCAGAAACACTAATAACTATCTTCCAGTCCAAAAAAATGTTTGCTCATCTTTCTAACACAATTACATAAAAATCCATGCAAACATATACACATGTATTAAGTAGCAAATATACACAGCAGCACAATATTTTTCTAACAATCAAAGTTCCGCAGACTCTACAGGGAATAGGAAGATGGACAGGCTAATGAATACAGCAGGTAGCAAGTGGATGAAGCTTGCTTAAAGATGAATTATCAAACAGCTACAAATTGCCAATTTAAAGAGGTTATACTATATAGTACATAGCATTTTATTTTTTATTCTTGGAATGGTAGACAATTTCCTAGATGAAAACTGAAATGATACTAAATCATAAATGTACCTGCTGTGCCGTCATTCCCATTAAACTCTCTCTTTGTTTTGTTTATTCACTGTTCTTGGTTGCAAAAAAAAAAAAAAGTTCCTTGTAACAGTGGTGGACAAAACAGCACTTTCATCAAAGATCTGGATGACAATATGTTTTTAAATTAAAAATAAAACCATTGGCACTTGGCTTATGAGTTTTTCACAGTCGTTTGGAATTGTTGATGAAAATAAATATTGCATAGAAAATTGTTTCTGAAATGCTCATGCATTCTGCTCCATCTCCATTATTCAATATTTGTTATGATGAGTAATTGATATGATATACTACCTATAAATAGACTGTGTCCATATACAACACCAAGGGAGTGACAAGAAATCAATTTCACTGACTATAATTTCCATTTTGTCTTATACTCTGTAAATTTAGCCTTGCACATACATATTCCTTACAGGGACCATAATACTGAGCAAAAGTGGAGATTCTAAAATACTTTAACTTTTTAAAATGAGATTACGAAATCACAGGTTATCTCTTAAAGATAGTTTGGAAAAGCCATTTTGAGAATACCCTTCAAATGTTCATAAAGAGACACCGATCAGTAATTAAGAACAGATATTACAGAAGAATTTATATTCAGATCTGCACACAACACATTGAACTCTCTTGCGTTTCTCATTAGAGTGGATCCTGATTTAATTTTGGGTTAAATATGCAGTTCCCTCCAAAATAACCTCCTGTAAAAAGTGATGTGAAACCACCTCTAAAATTATTGGACTGAATCCTATGTCTTGTCCTCTAATTCTGATCATGAGCCTGTTGGAGGCCTGGCATTCATTTTAGGAAGGTTCTTGCAAGGAAAATATTTGGATTAACGATATAATTCAGTGACAATTTAGTGACAGTAGATCTAACCTCAGCTGAGTGACAATAGAATTGAAAAAGTAAACCAGTGGGATAGACGCGACGGTGACTGTTTGGGGGAGCAGCAGGGAGGCTGCAGGGGTCACTCTGATTGGCATTGTCACTTTCCCCATTCATCAAGCGAGGCCAGGCTTCCCGAATCATTTACCAGATGGGGCAGCTCGTCAGTTTAAACACCTGATATGAAGCCATCCGTCATCTGATAACACGGTCGCTGGGCTGCAGCTGGCTGGGCGCTCTGCAGGCCCAGTGCACATGTGATGGACTGAAGCCAGGGCGGCAGGCTCAGTCGTGTTGCCCTCCCTTGATAGGATTTGCAGTCCTCCACTGGACCATGGAACAGGTGGAGGCTGAGGGAGAATGAAAAAATTACCATGTGTTGCAGGGATTAGAGCCTTACATACTCGCCACTCCACTTGAATACCAATCAAAGCCAGACAACCAAATTTGAGTCAAACCAACTTCGGGCCTGGCTGTAGAACAGTGAATCAGAAGACATGCAAAAACACTGGAAGATCCTGGTTTCCTGCTCTAAGGACGACTTTCTGACATTTTTTTTTTTTTTTTAACTTTCAACATTTGTAATCTGCCTAAATTTTTTCTAAACCAAATGACGGGAGATGAGATTTTTTTCTCGAAAATTCAACTTTCCTTTTTAAAAATAAACAAAGCAACTTAAGCATTTTTAAAAGAGAGAGAGAAAAGATTAATCTCTAGGGAATCATAACAAATCCTGTTATTTTATGCTCACCATGGAGAAAAAACTAAGGCAACAAAGAAAATCAGACAAAGAGGCAAATTAGGCACACTTAAACTGAAAGTGTTTATTGCCATGTGAAGTATAATTATGCTGATTTAAACTGTTCCACTGCTCAGACAGTCTAGAGCTTATTGGAACAGGGGCTAGCCTTTCACTAGAGACTGAGGCTTTTGCTGAATTCCACAGAAGCATGGAAAATAGGGCTGTGCAGAAGGGTGGCCTCATTTCTTACCCTGGTGGACTGCTCTGTGAAACCATCCCTTTATTCATAAAAATTAAAATCCCTCAATTGGAGAGTCCATAACTGAGATAACAAGTTAACTAGTGAAGACTTAATCCTCTTATGTCCTTAGTGGAATAATATAAAGAAGTTTATTGTGCTTAGTGTATGACACTCCTTATTGTCATAATTCCTAGCGAGTGTCTATTCTAGCTTGTTTGCTGTTCTTTGCCAACAAGAAGCAAGCTCTCTCTTTCCCCCATTCTCTTATTCTTTGTCTCAGATGAGTGATTTGGTGCCTCCACCCTAAATGACTTGTGTCTCCAAGAACCTCCCTGCAGACTTGATTTTGCAGCTGTAACGGGTGGAGCTGTTTCTCATGCAGATTCTGCATCTAGTTTCCATTTCTTCCCCATCACATTTTCTGATCAGGGTACTCTATCTATCTCTCAGGGACACATGTGTATGTACCTGTCTGTTCCTACGTAGATGGGAACTTTAAATTATTATTCATAAATAAAGGAAGAAAACTAAAACCACAGAACTGGCAATCTCCTAAACTGATGAGCAGTTTTGCCTGCCTTCTTTCTTCATCTACGTTTTATGCCCAAATAGTAAACACAAGATCTCACAAAGTTGTTACTGAGAAGAAATAAGGAAAGATAGGCAAATGAATAAGAATTTAAGATGTCATACATATTTTATAGATATAGTGTTGAAAGACCAGAAGTTAGACTCACATGTGTTTAAATCTTAGTATTGCTGAACCTCTCTATGTAACTTCAGACCAGCTATTTAACTTCTTTGAATTAAGAAGTTTCTTAAATTAGTTTTTTATTGAAGGATATGTGCTTTACAGAATTTTGCTGTTTTCTGTCAAACCTCAGAATGAATCAGCCGTAGGGATGCATATATCCCCTCCCTGTGGAACCTCCCTCCCCATCCCACCCCTCTAGGGTGATTCAGAGCCCCTGTTTGAATTTCCTGAGCCATACAGCAAATTCCCGTTGGCTATTTATTTTACATATGGTAATGTAAGTTTCCATGTTACTCTCTCCATACATCTCACCCTCTCCTCCCCTCTCCCCATGTCCATGAATCTATTCTCTATGTCTGTTTCTCCATTGCTACTCTGTAAATAAATTCTTCAGTACCATTAGAATCTTTCTCTTTTTCTTTCTGACTTACTTCACTCTGTATAATAGGTTCTAGGTTCATCTACCTCATTAGAGCTGACTCAAAGATGTCCCTTTTTATGACTGAGTAATAGTCCATTGTGTTTATGTACCACAACTTCTTTATCCATTCATTTGTTGATGGACATTTAGGTTGCTTTCATGTTCTAGTTATTGTAAATAGTGCTGCAATGATGAATTAAAATGTTTTTTTTTAAATCTGTGAAATGTGATTTTTTAATGTTGTTCATCATTAAACAGCTTTCTCAATTGTTAAAAAAATTAAACACCATACTGAATTTAAATAACTCTCTTATGTGCTTTGGCCCATGTATTAGTAAGATCTCAGTTAATAGTAGCTGTTGTTATATTCCTCTGTAAACATTGTACAACTAACAATTTACTCACAATCGACAGGGAAACATTCTGCATTTTAGCTCAATAGCATTCACTGGGGGCCTACTTTGTGCCAGCTGCCATGCCAAGCATTAGAGGTAAAAGCACACTTAAGACATAGTCCTTCTCCTTCAGGAATCTAGGCCAAGGTTGCTAAAGATGTTCAGGAAAAAAATTTTTTTATGGTACACTTCTTTTTTCTTTTAAAGATTCTATCATTCATTGTAGAATTTAAATCACAAATTCCAACCCCCCCCCCCCAATACTGGTGCAGTACATAAAATAGGCCCAACACTGCTTTGATTAATGTAAAATATTTTCACATCTTCAGTTCAGTTCAGTTCAGTCGTGTCTGACTCTTTGTGACCCCATGAATTGCAGCACGCCAGGCCTCCCTGTCCATCACCAATTCCCGGAGTTCATTCAGACTCGCGTCCATCGAGTCCGTGATGCCATCCAGCCATCTCATCCTCGGTCGTCCCCTTCTTCTCCTGCCCCCAATCCCTCCCAGCATCAAAGTCTTTTCCAATGAGTCAACTCTTCGCATGAGGTAGCCAAAGTACTGGAGTTTCAGCTTTAGCATCATTCCTTCCAAAGAAATCCCAGGGCTGATCTCCTTCAGAATGGACTGGTTGGATCTCCTTGCAGTCCCAGGGACTCTCAAGAGTCTTCTCCAACACCACAGTTCAAAAGCATCAATTCTTCGGTGCTCAGCTTTCTTCACAGTCCAACTCTCACTTTCCAGCTTGTGTTTCTTCCAGTCCAGCATTTCTCATGATGTACTCTGCATATAAGTTAAATAAGCAGGGTAACAATATATGCCTTGACGTACTCCTTTTCCTATTTGGAACCAGTCTGTTGTTCCATGTCCAGTCCTAACTGTTGCTTCCTGACCTGCATACAGATTTCTCAAGAGGCAGGTTAGGTGGTCTGGTATTCCCATCTCTTTCAGAATTTTCCACAGTTTATTGTGATCCACACAGTCAAAGGCTTTGACATAGTCAGTAAAGCAGAAAAAGATGTTTTTCTGGAACTCTCTTGCTTTTTCGATGATCCAGCGGATGTTGGCAATTTGATCTCTGGTTCAAATTTTGTGTGGTAGCTTGAGCATTCTTTTGCATTGCTTTTCTTTGGGGTTGGAATGAAAGCTGACCTTTTCCAGTCCTGTGGCCACTGCTGAGTTTTCCAAATTTGCTGGCATATTGAGTGCAGCACTTTCACAGCGTCATCTTTCAAGATTTGAAATAGCTTTATTGGAATTCCATCACCTCCACTAGCTTTGTTCATAGTGATGCTTTCTAAGGCCCACAAGTTCAGTGATTAAAGTAGTATGTTCTATTGGTTTGTGATTCATAGCAATTCATTTTATAAATATTTGAAAACTGCAATTTAATGTGTAAGGTACAAAAAATATAGTTTGAGATGGAGTTTTGCAATTAGTTGAGGGGCAGAATTAAAACTAACTTTTATAATCTGAAATATGCTATAAAATAAGTTTGCAATAAATGCAATGAAAAAAGAGTGAGAATAATTTTGTGTAGGGCTGTGGTCATTAGGGAAATCTCTCTAGGGGAGATAATATTTAAATAATGAGTAGTGTTGAAAAGAGGCAATGTTAATTCCAGGTTGAGAGAATGGCATGAACAAAGCCTCAGGGGGACTGTTAAGAATGCAAAAAGCATTTCATTTATTCACTCAACAAATATTTAAAAATAAATGTTTAGTATGTTCAGGGAGATGAATGAAGGGATAACATCCATGAAGAATAAAGAAGTAATAAACTCAGGATAAAATGAAGCAAAAAAGGAGTTGGTGTAAAAAAGGATAATTTAAAATCTTGAAAATGAATAATATAGCCAGCGAATTTAAAAACTCTATTGATGAAATACACTCTAGATTAGACACAGGCAAAGATGAATTAGTAAATTGGAAGCAAGTAATGAATAATTCACCCAGAAAGCAACAGAGTTAGAGATGAAAAATACAAATATGAAAGAGCATTTTAGATACTTGCAGAATAACATCTAATAACAGTACCCTGAATACATCTAATAACAGTACCAGAAGGAAAAGAGTACATTGCAGAAAATGCAAAGGAAGAACAATTATTCTGATAGCAAATTTTATTCCCCACAAACAGTATTTATCAGAGGAGTATCAGTATATTGAGTAAGGGAAAATAACAGTCAGTCTAAAGTTTTATACCTAATTGAATTACCATGTAATACTGAGGTCAAAATGAAGACATTTCAGGCATACAGAGACTAAGAGAATTTAGAACAGGCAGAGGCTAAAAGAACTGTTAAACAGGAAGGAATGGAATGTGTGCAAACAATTTGAGCAAATTAGCAAATTCAGTAATATACTAACTGGACAATGAATCACATTTTTGTCTATTTTTTGAGAACAAAAGTAGGGGGAGTAACGTGTTAGCATAGAATAAGATTTTTGTGATCTGAGAAAAATAGAACTATTGGGTGACTGAAGACTTTTTAGAAAAACTTCCGTAGTGTTCAGAGTATTGGATGCTTCAAAGCTGAGACTCTATCATTGAATTGTTCCTTCACCCAAGGTTAAACCCCTTTCTGGGGGCAGCCCATATCCAATAATTGGTTGATGTGGGAATTCAAAGGTCTGGCTCTTTTTGTCAGAATTGGACAACTCTGAAGGGTCATCCCAATCTATGACATCTCAGAATCTGCTGAAGTCTCTGTTGTAACTGTCTCTCAATTCAGTTTCTCCTTAAGCCCAATGCTGCTTTCCTTTTCTCTTAAAACATTTCTCAAAAATCTTTAGCATGAAAATCTCTTTCTCAGAGTCAGTTTCCAGGGATCCTGACCTAGAAAAATTTGGAACCAGAAATAGTCCCAGGAAGCAGACTCTAAAATGGGATATTAGAACTGGGTCACTCATTGACCATCTGACAATGAGAACTCCATCACTGCTGGTCGGTAGATAATCCCTAGAATGATGTAGCAGTGGAAGAGTTAAATTTTTATCAGTAGTGAGCTGGAAATGAACACCAGCAGAACAGGCTTCTCTTGTGGCTCAGCTGGTAAAGAATTGCCTGCAATGCAGTAGGCCTGGCTTCAATCCCTGGGTTGGGAAGATCCCCTGGAGAAGGGAAAGGTTCCCCACTCCAGTATTCTGGCCTGGAGAATTCCATGGACTGTATAGTTCATGGGATCACAAACAGTTGGACATGACTGAGAAACTTTTACTTACCACTTCCCAGAACAGAGTACACTGGCAAGGAAAAGATCTCAGGCTTCCAGAGATTTACAGGAAGTAGTAACTATACGGACCATGGGATTGGATGGCTTTTGCCATCAGTGAGAAGGAAGCCCAATGCCTATTAGGCTTCTTTGCGTTCTGGAGGAAGCATATTACACACTTGAGAATATCACTGTGATCCATTTAGCAAGCTGAGCTCAGAGCAGGACAGAGTCTTGCAGCAGATCTAGGCTACAGTGGAAGCTATATGTGGTATAAGTGGGTATATGATATGTGTGGGTCTAATGATATGTGATGGGTATATGTGGAAATGACTGGAATTTAAGGCAAGCCCCAGTAGGAAAATCATTACCTAGACTCCAAGGATTTTGGAGTAAGGCCATGCCATCCACCGCAGAAAACATGCTCCATTTTAAAAACAATCTCTGGCATACTACTGGGCACTGGTTGAGAGGAAGCCTCTGATGATGGGAAGTCAAATAACCATGTGATTACAACAGACCCTCATGAACTGTGTTCTGTCAGAACCATCATGTTACATTTAGAAAGCTCCATACAATTCTTTAGGAATGTAGAAATGGGATTAGGCAAGACTGGGGACAAGAGCCGCATGAAAGCTTCAAAAGCAAGTGGCCCAGGCCTCCATGTCACCCATTACCTATGATCACATTGGAGGTTTCTTATTATCAGATGAGGATGAAGGAGAAAGTTCCAACATAATTTAAGGATGAGTTGATTCTGTGGGTTAAAGTTGAAAGTGGATTGCTCAGGACTGGCCCCAGAAGAGATTGTGAGTGGAAATTCTCCCAATGGGAAAGAGCTTTAGGTGGTGCATCTGGTAATCAATTTTGTGTTTTGATGAAGTCCAATTTGTCAGTTTTTTCTTATGATTTTCACTTTTTGTGCAAACTAAGAAATTATTGCCTAATCTAACATCATGAAGACTTTTCTCTCATGTTTCCTACCAGAATTTTACAATTTTAAATTATACATTTAGTTCTGTGGCCCTTTTCAAGTTGATATTTTATATCTTATTAGGTAAGGGTTGAGGTCCTCCTAACTTTTTGTTGGGTTATATATATTCTAGCCCAATTTGATGAAACAAAAATTATCTCTCCATTCAATTAACTTGATACACTTGTCAAAAGTAGGCTATATATATGTAGATGACCTAAGATAATTAAAAGATAATTAATAGACTGTTTTTTAATAGTTTCAGGTTTATAGCGTAATTGAACTGATAGGACACAGGATTGCATATACCTACCACACTCCTGCCCCTTAATCCCTTATCCCCACTCAGATGGGGATACATTCAGCTTTGGCCCATTATTAACATCTTGTGTTAGAGTGGTTCCTTTGTTATAATAAATAAGCCAATTGTGAAACACTGTTATTAAATATAGTCCAAAAATTTCATTATTCATGTTATACAGTTTTAGGGTTTTTGAAAAAGGCATAATATCATATATCCATCATTAGTTTTATATAGAATAGTGTCACCACCCTGAAAAATATGTATTCAAGCTATTCATTTAATACCTCCTTCTCTTGGAATCCTTGGCAAGCATGATGTTTTCATTGTCTCTATAATTTTGTCTATTCCAGAATGTCATATAGTTGAAATCATACAGTATGTAGACTTTTCAGACTGGCTTCTTTCACTTATCAATGTGCAATTAAGGTCCTTCCATATCATTTCATGGTTTGATAGCTCATTTTTTTATGACTAAATAATATTATATTTGGCTGGATGAAGCATAAGCTGGAATCAAGATTGTGGGAGAAATATCAATAACCTCAGATATGCAGATGACACCACCCTTATGGCAGAAAATGAAGAACTGAAGAGCCTCTTGATGAAAGTGAAAGAGGAGAGTGAAAAAGTCGGCTTAAAGCTCAACATTCAGAAAACGAAGAGCATAGCATCCGGTCCCTTCACTTCATGGGAAATAGATGGGGAAACAGTGGAAACAGTGTCAGACTTTATTCTTTGGGCTCCAAAATCAGTGCAGATGGTGATTGCAGCCATGAAATTAAAAGATGCTTACTCCTTGGCAGGAAAGTTACGACCAGCCTAGACAGCATATTAAAAAGCAGAGACATTGTTTTGCCAACAAAGGTCTGTCTAGTCAGGCTATGGTTTTTCCAGTGGTCATGTATGGATGTGAGAGTTGGACTATAAAGAAAGCTGAGCACCGAAGAATTGATGCTTTTGAACTGTGGTGTTGGAGAAGACTCTTGATAGTCCCTTGGATGGCAAGGAGATCCAACCAGTCCATCCTAAAGGAGATCAGTCCTGGGTGTTCATTGGAAGGACTGATGTTGAAGCTGAAACTCCAATACTTTGGCCATCTGATGCAAAGAGCTGACTGATTTGAAAAGACCCTGATGCTGGGAAAGAGTGAGGGTGGGAGAAGAAGGGGACGACAGAGGATGAGATGGTTGGGCGGCATTGCTGACTCAATGGACANAAAGGAGATCAGTCCTGGGTGTTCATTGGAAGGACTGATGTTGAAGCTGAAACTCCAATACTTTGGCCATCTGATGCAAAGAGCTGACTGATTTGAAAAGACCCTGATGCTGGGAAAGAGTGAGGGTGGGAGAAGAAGGGGACGACAGAGGATGAGATGGTTGGGCGGCATTGCTGACTCAATGGACATGAGTTTGGATAAACTCTGGGAGTTCGTGATGGACAGGGAAGCCCGGTGTGCTGCAGTCCATGGGGTCGCAAAGAGTTGGACACAACTAAGCAACTGAGCTGAACTGAACTGAATATTATATTGTATGTGTGTGCTGTGTGTATGTGTGTGTGTAGATGTACCATAGTTTGTTTATCCATTTACTTATTGGAGACATATTGGTTGCTTTCAGTTTTGGGTGATTATGAATAGAGCTGATATAGATATTCATGCACAAACTTTAGTGCAGACATATATTTTGATCTCAATTAAGTAACTCTCTGGAGGATAACTACCGAATTCTAAGATAAGACTATGTTCAGCTTTGTAAAAAATGTCTCCCAAAATGATTGCACCCATTTTTGCAGCTCTACCAGCGATAAATGAGAGTTCTTGTTACTCTACATCCTTGCCAGTATTTGGTATCATCAGTTTTTTTTTTTTTTTTTAATCTTAGCCATTCTAATTGGTGTGTAGTATTTTTTTCGTTTGCAGTTCTCTAATGATTTATGATGTTGCACATCTTTTCATTTGCTATTTTCCATCTATATATCTTCTTGGAAGGTTTCTGTATGGATCCTTTACATATTTTAAAAATTGTGTTATTTGTTTCCTTGCTGTTGAGTTTAGAAAGTTTTTTGCATATTTTGAGTAAAAGTTCTTTTGGATATGTGTTTTGCAAGCATTTTTTCCAAGTTTTGGTTTGCCTCTTCACTGAAGACAATTTTAAACTAAGTTTTTAAGTTAAAACTTTAAAGTAATTACTATGAAAAGAAATCAATAGCTTACAAATTGGTATAGAAAATTAAAAAGCATTAGAAAACAGTAACAATCTGTAAGTGAATAATGTTAGAGACAATAGGCCAACACAACATGGTAATTGGAAAGTGAAAGAAAAAGCTGTTGCTGCTGCTGCTGCTAAGTTGCTTCAGTTGTGTCTGACTCTGTGCGACCCCACAGAGTCCAACAGGCTCCCCCATCCCTGGGATTCTCCAGGCAAGAACACTGGAGTGGGTTGCCATTTCCTTCTCCAATGCGTGAAAGTAAAGAGTAAAAGTGAAGTTGCTCAGTCAGGTCCGATTCTTTGTGACCCCATGGACTGCAGCCTCCCAGGCTCCTCCATCCGTGGGATTTTCCAGGCAAGAGTACTGGAGTGGGGTGCCATCACCTTCTCCAGAAAGAAAAGAGAGATATAGACAATATATCAAACACAATCAAACTGGACTAAAATATATTGCTATTAATAGAATATGTAGAAGAGTTGTAATCAAGAAGAGAAAAAATATAGGGATAGCTGAATATGTACTCTGAAAATAATAATCAATGAAATTTATTTTAGCTTGGTTAATATGAGACAGAATAGAATTTAGACTCTATTCCAAGAATGAAAGAATAATTTACCACCAGAAACAAAATATTATAACACAATACATTAAGAGAGTAAAGAAAAAAAGCATAATTATATCAATGGATACATAGCATTTGACAAAATTCAACATTTCAGTTCAGTTGCTCAGTCGTGTCCGACTCTTTGCAATTCCATGAATTGCAGCACGCCAGGCCTCCCTGTCCATCACCATCTCCCAGAGTTCACTCAGACTCAGGTCCATCGAGTCAGTGATGCCATCCAGCCATCTCATCGTGTCGCCCCCTTCTCCTCCTGCCCCCAATCCCTCCCAGCATCAGAGTCTTTTCCAATGAGTCAGCCCTTCACATGAGGTGGCCAAAATACTGGAGTTTCAGCTTTAGCATCAGGCCTTCCAAAGAACACCCAGGGCTGATCTCCTTCAGAATGGACTGGTTGGATCTCCTTGCAGTCCAAGGGACTCTCAAGAGTCTTCTCCAACACCACAGTTCAAAAGCATCAGTTCTTCGGCACTTCTTAGCTTTCTTCACAGTCCAACTCTCACATCCATACATGACCACTGGAAAAACCATAGCCTTGACTAATCAGACCTTTGTTGGCAAAGTAATGTCTCTGCTTNACCACAGTTCAAAAGCATCAGTTCTTCGGCACTTCTTAGCTTTCTTCACAGTCCAACTCTCACATCCATACATGACCACTGGAAAAACCATAGCCTTGACTAATCAGACCTTTGTTGGCAAAGTAATGTCTCTGCTTTTGAACATGCTATGTAGGTTGGTCATAACTTTCCTGCCAAGGAGTAAGCGTCTTTTAACTTCATGGCTGCAATCACCATCTGCAGTGATTTTGGAGCCCAAAAAATAAAGTCTGACACTGTTTCCACTGTTTCCCCATCTATTTCCCATGAAGTGATGGGACCAGATGTCATGATCTTCGTTTTCTGAATGTTGAGCTTTAAGCCAACTTTTTCACTCTCCTCTTTCACTTTGAACAAGAGGCTCTTTAGTTCCTCTTCACTTTCTGCCATAAGGGTGGTTTCATCTGCATATCTGAGGTTATTGATATTTCTCCCGGCAATCTTGATACCACCTTGTGCTTCTTCCAGCCCAGCGTTTCTCATGATGTACTCTGCATAGAAGTTAGATAAGCAGGGTGATAATATACAGCCCTGATGTACTCCTTTTCCTATTTGTAACCAGTCTGTTGTTCCCTGTCCAGTTCTAACTGCTGCTTCCTGACCTGCATATAGGTTCTCAAGAGACAGGTCAGGTGGTCTGGTATCCCCATCTCTCCCAGAATTTTCCACAGTTTATTTTGACCCACACAGTCAAAGGCTTTGGCATAGTCAATAAAGCAGAAATAGATGCTTTTCTGGAACTCTCTTGCTTTTTCCATGATCCAGTGGATGTTGGCAATTTGATCTCTGGTTCCTCTGCCTTTTCTAAAACCAGCTTGAACATCTGGAAGTTCACGGTTCACATATTGCTGAAGCCTGGCTTGGAGAATTTTGAGCATTACTTTACTAGCATGTGAGATGAGTATAATTGTGTGGTAGTTTGAGCATTCTTTGGCATTGTCTTTCTTTGGGACTGGAATGAAAACTGACCTTTTCCAGTCCTGTGGCCACTGCTGAATTTTCCAAATTTGCTGTCATATTGAGTGTAGCACTTTCACAGCATCATCTTTCAGGATTTGAAACAGCTCAACTGGAATTCATTCCATCACCTTCTCTAGCTTTGTTCGTTGTGATGCTTTCTAAGGCCCACTTGACTTCACATTTCAGGATGTCTGGCTCTCAGTGAGTGATCACACCATCGTGATTATCTTGGTCATGAAGATCTTTTTTGTACAGTTCTTCCGTGTATTCTTGCCACCTCTTCTTAATATCTTCTGCTTCTGTTAGGTCCATTTCATTTCTGTCCTTTATCGAGCCCATCTTTGCATGAAATGTTCCCTTGGTATCTCTAATTTTCTTGAAGAAATCTCTAGTCTTTCCCATTCTGTTGTTTTCCTCTATTTCTTTGCATTGATCGCGGAGGAAGGCTTTCTTATCTCTTCTTGCTATTCTTTGGAACTCTCCATTCAGATGCTTATATCTTTCCTTTTCTCCTTTGCTTTTCACTTCTCTTCTTTTCACAGCTATTTGTAAGGCCTCCCCAGACAGCCATTTTGCTTTTCTGCATTTCTTTTCCATGGGGATGGTCTTGATCCCTGTCTCCTGTACAATGTCACGAACCTCATTCCACAGTTCATCAGGCACTCTATCTATCACATCTAGTCCCTTAAGTCAAATAATGTTGCTATGCTGCAGTTAAAATCAATTAACTAGAGCTAAAAGCCACCCAACATTGATATATTTTAAAAATGTAATGTTGGACAAAATGTTATAAAATAATATCTTTATATGATATCATTTGTATAGTTTAATTACTTGCCCAAGCATTATTATCTTGCATATAGATATATAAACTATTATATTGAAAAAGTATAGAAATATCTCCAGAAAAATTAAACACTAAATTTATAACACTGATTTTCTCTTGGAAGGAAAGAGTATATGAGAATTGCAACTTTATTTGTAATATTTACAATTAAAATCAGAAGTAAACAGCAGTATTTATTGAATTTTATTTTTTGGAATACATTTTTTAGGTACTGGATGAGTGGGTCATGATCTCTGTTTTCAACATGGTCTCATTTCAGGAGATGGGACATAATTATATCTAACATAAAGTATATAAAGCCCTTATTGGTGCTCATGTGAATTGCTACAATAGTAATTTTACTAAATACTCCATATGCATTGGCTGTTATTATTACTGTTAAGATAATTGAGTAATTCATATGGACATTGTTAATAATAACTGCACACACAGTATTAGCTTACTGCTTGTATTAGGAGAAAAAAATGTAAATCTAATGTCTAATTCTTGGTAAAAGAATGTTGTATATTCTGCTTTATGAAATCATCAATCACTGGACTAATAGACTATGTTAGTCTTCTCCACCCCCTCTTTTAATCTAGGCAAATGGCCTCAATACTCAGTACAAAAAGTTGCATTAGTGGAATCAGCCTGCTACTTTAAGAGAATTAAATTTAGAACCATGGAAGAAGGTAGGAAAAATAGGAGATAGGAACAGAATCCAAAGATAGGAATAGAATCAAGGATATCCAGATCTGTAAGAGACTCCCAATCCACAGGATTGGAAGTAAAAAGTAAGTAAAAAAATTTTGGAAGTAAAAGAAAAATTTTACTGAAAGTAAAAATTAAGAAAAACATCATTCTAAATCTTTTCTTCAGGTTGCTTTTAAGAAACTCTTTTTATTTAGAGAAACATAATTCTTTCTCATGGTTAATTTCTCCACATTCAATAAAATTTTTCTCAGAAACAACATGAAATACTTTTAAATATTTTCTTATATATAATACTCTAAAAAGCCATTTACAGCCCCTTAAAATGATCGGCTCCATTTATACGTCTTGTCCTATAAATGAATCCGAATCAATAAAGCATCTTTTTTAAAAACAATTTAATTTGTTAAAAATTCATGTCTTTTTGGCTGTGCTGTCTTGCCGCTGCGTGGGCTTCCTCGAGTTGCAGGAGCCGCTCCCCTGCAGTTGCCGCGCGCAGGCTTCTCACTGTGGCGGCTCCCCTTGTTGGGCAGCGCAGGTTCTAGGCTGCCTGGGCTTCAGTAGCTGCAGCGGAAAGGCTCAGCAGTTGCGGCTCCTGGGCTCTAGAGCGGACTCAATAGCTGTGGCACGCAGGCTTAGCCGTTCCGCAGCATGTGGGATCTTCTTGGACCAGGGATGGAACCTAGGTTTCCTGAATTCTCAGACAGATTCTTTACCACTGAGCCACGAGAAAAGCCCAAGAAAGCATTTTATAGCTTTGACAATATGTAGTAAAATGGTTTCTCCCCAGACAATATACACCTTATGCCTCATATTCAAATTTATTCTCTAACCTACTCAAAATGAAACATACAGGTGCAGTGAAAACTCAGGAAGTGATATGCATACACAGAGTAGAAGGATCCTCCATGATATATTTTCTTATCTTGCCTCAAAATTCAACATATGTGAACAGAGAAGTTAGATATAGCATCCTTTTGCAAAATAATTAAGAATTAAAATATATTTTAAAGCATGTTTTATTCAATTACCTTTGGAATTTCCAAAAAGGTATATGTTTATAATAATAAACAGGAAAAGCCTAAGGGTGAATACTTTACTTTTGGTAGTTTCAAGGTATGCTTTTTAACAGTAGAAGATAATTGTAACTTTTAGCCACAAAACAAATTTCAGGAAAATTGTGTATATAATAGAGATTAAAGAGTAGCAAAGGGCTTATGATCTATAGCAAAAATCCTTTCATTAAGCATTAGATATTTGAAGAAGTCTAGTTGGCATTTTTGTGTATTTTTCTTTTTAAGGTAGAGTGACATAGGTAAATAGGACTGTGTAATAATAAGGAGCTTTAGTTGCTCTTAAAATAAAAATTATCAAATGCACATTTCTAGTGTACTTGGAATGCCCTAAAAATCCATGTCTGAACTTGAATGAGAGATTATAGAATTTGGGATTGTTTGGCCTGGATATGAGAAGGATAAAGGGTTATTATGAGAACATTCTTCATTTTTACAAAGAAAAAGCAGGAAGAAATTAACTTAAATTGTTTTAAAGGCTGAGTCAACGGGGCTAAATTCAAAATCATTTTGAATGAGTTGACCAGTTAACAGAGTTCCACTTAAGTGACTGGATCAATTCAGCAAACAATCCATTAGGCAATTATTTTGGAAAAGAATGCAAATACAAAGCCTTTGATTAGAAGGAAGTACTCCTTTAATTAAACATTAGGGCATAAATTCAAGTAAGATTATAGACTCTATCCCTAATGATCTTTCAAATTAAGGTAGACAGCTATATAGATTGAATGGTTTAATCAGTCAATGAATATTTGTTTAGTATCTACTTTGTTTCTAACACTAAACTATTCAAAACAAGAGGCTAGATAAGAAGATCAATTGAAATAACTTACAGTCTATTATGGGGTTGAATTTTGGCTTCCAAAATGTATGTTAAAATTCTAATCCCCAGTACCTATAAATATGATTTTGTTTGGAAGCAAGGCTTTTGCTGATGTATTATAATTATATTAATATGAGATCATTAGGATGTATTATAATTATATTAATATGAGATCATTAGAAAGTCTCAATCCAATATAACTGGTGTATTTATAAGAATAGAAGATAGAGAGATGTGAAGGGAAGACGGCCATGTGAAGGTAAAGACAGAGATTGGAGTGATAACATCTTCAAGTCACAGAATGCCAATGAACTGCTGGAAAGCGATAGAATAAGCATGGAAAAGAGTCTTCTCAGCAGAAAGAACCAAGTCTGACAGCACTTTTATTCCAAATTTCTAGACTCCAGACTATGAGAAAATAAACATCTATTGTTTTAAGCCACTGAGTCTGCCACACTTTTTTATGACAGTTCTAGGAACACATAACATTTAAACAATTTTTTTCTCATTTTGTACATTGAAATACAGTATTATCTTTAATATGTTGTCAATTCATTCTTTTAAAAATGAATTTTATAAACCAGTTTTATTAGCATATCATTCATATCTGATTAAGCACAAATTTGATAATCTACCCATTGAAAATGCACAGTTAATAAACATTGGACTGGAAGTAGTAAGACTACTGGAAGAAAACACAGGGAAAAAATTTCTTGACATTGGTCTGAGCAATGATTTTTTGGATATGACCGCATAAACACAGATAACACAAGCAAAAATAGGGAAATGGGATGGCATCAAACTAAAAGGAGCTTTTGCTCAGTAAAATAAATAATCAATAGGGTAAGTGAAAGTGAAGTCGCTCAGTCGTATCCGACTCTTTGCGACCCCATGGACTGTAGCCTACCAGGCTCCTCCGTCCATGGGATTTCCCAGGCAAGAGTGCTGGAGTGAGGTGCCATTGCCTTTCTCCAAATCAATAGGGTAAGGAGACAACTTAAGGAAGGGGAGAACATATTTTCATAACCATATATCTGATAAGGAGTTAATATCCAAAATGTATAAGGAACTAAAACAACTCAATAGGAAGAAAGGAGTCCAATTAAAAAATGGTCAAAGGAACTGAATAGACATTTCTGAAATGAAGATACACAAATAGCCAACAGGTGTATAAGAAAATGTTCAGTATCACAAATCATCAGGGCAAGGTAAATCAAAATCACAATACGTATAATCTCATGCCTGTTAAAATGACTTTTATCAAAATAATACAAGATAACAGGTATTATCTTGTGGAGGAGAACCCTTGTATACTTTTGGTGGGAATATCATTTTGGAAAATTATGTGGAAGTTTCACAAAAAAATAAGACCAAGACTACAATATGACCCCAAACCGCACTTCTCTGTATATAGCCAAATGAAATGAACTGAATATATCTGAAAGAGATATCTGCAATTCCATGTTCACCGCATTATTTTTCACAACATGCAATATTTGAAGTCATCCTAAGTATTTGTTGACATACAAATGAATAAAGAAAATATAGCATGTACATACAATGGGATATTATGCATCCTTAAAAAAGAAGGAAATTGTGCCATTTGCAACAACATGGATGACCCTAGAGAATGTTATGCTAAATGAAATAAGCCAGGAAACACAGGAGAAACAATGAATGATTTCACTTATCTGTTGGAATCTAAAACAGTTGAATTCACAGAAGCAGATAATAGAATGGTGGTTATCAGGGGCCAGAGGATGGGAAATGGAGAAAAATGGGTCAAGGAATACAGAGTTTCAGCTATGTAAGATGAATAAATTCTGGGGATCTTATGTACAGCATAATAACTATACTTAATGATGCTATTTTGTATGCTTGGAATTTGCTGAGAGTAGGCAGTTTTTAACTTTTTATTTTATATTGGAGTATAGTTGATTAACAATATTGTGTTAGTTTTGATTGTACAATGACGTATTTAAGTTATATATATACCTGTATCTACTCTTTTTCAAATTCTTTTCCCAGTTAGGTTGTTACATAATATTGAGCAGAGTTCCCTGTGCTATACAGTAGATCCTTGGTGGTTATCTGTTTTAAGTACAGCCATGTGTACATGTCCATCTCAAACTCTCTATCCTTCTCCCTGACGCTTCTCCCCTGTAGCCATAAGTTTGTGCTGAGAATATATCTTAATTTTTCTCATAAAAAAAAGATTATGTGAAATGACGGCTATATTAATTGATTGTGGTAATCATTTCACAGTGTATATGTATATTAAAACATCATGCAGCAAAAATAGAAGATTCTGCATGCTGTAATTAAGATCTGGTGCAGCCAAGTAAACAAATAAATAAACATCAAAATAAAAAAAATCATACACTTAAAAACATGTACAGTTAAGCAGGGTTAGGTATATTGACAGAACTGTGCGACTATTACCACAATCTAATTTGAGAACATTTTCAGCATTCCACTGGCCTCTCATTACCCTCTCTTCCAAACCCTGGAAATCCCAAATCTACTTTCTGTCCCTACGGATTTCCCTATTCTGGAAATTTTATTTAAATGGAATCCTACAATATGTGGTCTTTCATGACAAAATAATCGGCTTCTTTCAATTATCGTGATGTTTTCAAGAGTTATCCTTGTTGTAGCACAGTTCTTCTGAATCTCACTTCAGTTCAGTCGCTCAGTCGTGTCCGACTCTTTGCGACCCCATGAATCGCAGCAGGCCAGGCCTCCCTGTCCATCACCAACTCCCGGGGTTCACTCAGACTCACGTCCTTCCAATCCGTGATGCCATCCAGCCATCTCATCCTCTGTCCTCCCCTTCTCCTCCCGCCCCCAGTCCCTCCCAGCATCAGAGTCTTTTCCAGTGCTTCATTTCTTACTGCTAAATAATACAGTTTGGACATACCAATTTTGTTTATTCATTCATCAATTAATGGACATTTAGGTTTTTCCACTTTGACTCTACTATGAGTAATGCCGACATGAACACTTGTACAAGTTTTTACATGAACATGTTTTCATTTCTCTTGAGTATATACCTAGGAGTGAAATTGCTGGATTATATGGTAATTATTTGTTTAATATTTTGAAGCAGTGTCAAACTGTTTTCCAAATGGTATTTTACATTCTTATCAATAAAGTACACCCACATCTTCACCAATACTGCTTATCATCTGGCTTTTAAAAATATATAACTATCCTAGTAGATGTGGTTTTGATTTATATTTCCCTAGTGATTAATGTTGAACATCTTGTGCTTACTGGCCATTTGCATGGCTTCTTTTTTTTTTTTTTTTTTTTGAGCAATGTCTATTCAAGTCTTTTGCTCTTTTTGAAACTGAGTTGTCTTTCTATTGTTGAGTTTTGAGTTTTTATATATTCTGGATAGAAATTCCTTGTCAGATACATGATTTGCAAATCTTTTCTTTCTCATTCTATGTGAAGTCTTTTACTTTTTGCATGATATCCTTTACAAACAGTAAGTTTTAAAACTTGATGAGTACAATTTATGTATATTTTTCTTTTGTTATATGTGTTTTGGTGTTTTTGTTTTTTTTTTAAGAAACCATTCCCTAGCCCAAGGTTACATACCACATGCCTATTTTCCTATGAGTTGTATCATTTTAGTTATTACACTTAGTTCTCTGATCTATTTTGAGTTAATTTTTTATATATGGTGGGATCTAGGGATTCAGTTTCATCCTTTTCCATGTGGCTATCCAGTTGTTTTAGTATAGTTTGTTGAAGGCATTATTCTTTCTTTCATTGAATTACTCTGGCATGCTTGTCAAAAATCAGTAAATGTAAAAATTTATTCCGGGACTCTTAATTCCATTCCTTGGAACTCTGTGTCTATACATATATGCTGGAATCACACAGTCTTGTGGGGAGCTGCCCTGAGACCACATGCACTTACTCAAAATTTGAAGCGGCTTCTAATATGCCCGCAGCTAAGGCTGTCAATAAACTGCATTCTTTGCAGCAGGTAGGTCCATGACTGTCATAGTCCATTTTACAGTTACGCACAGTGGGACTTAGAAAAGTAAACTGCTAGTCAATTATTACATATTAACCTTAGATTTGAACTCAGTTCTTCTGAGTCTCAGTTCAATTCAGTCACTCAGTTGTGTCCGACTCTTTGCGACCCCATGAATTGCAGCACGTCAGGCCTCCCTGTCCATCACCAACTCCCAGAGTTCACCCAGACTCATGTCCTCCGAGTCCGTGATGCCATCCAACCATCTCATCCTCTGTCATCCCCTTCTCCTCCTGCCCCCAACCCCTCCCAGCATCAGAGTCTTTTCCAATGAGTCAACTCTTCGCATGAGGTGGCCAAAGTACTGGAGTTTCAGCTTTAGCATCATTCCTTCCAAAGAAATCCCAGGGCTAATCTCCTTCAGAATGGACTGGTTCGATC
>SJYT01056837.1:201483-231807 GCA_006410635.1 Cephalophus harveyi
GGTCTTGTTTTTGTTGACTGTATAGAGCTTCTCCATCTTTGGCTGCATAGAATATAATCAATCTGATTTTGGTGTTGACCATCTGGTGATATCCATGTGTAGAGTCTTCTCTTGTGTTGTTGGAAGAGGGTGTTTGCTATGACCAGTGCATTTTCTTGGCAAAACTCTATTAGTCTTTGCCCTGCTTCATTCCGCATTCCAAGGCCAAATTTGCCTGTGACTCCAGGTGTTTCTTGACTTCCTACTTTAGCATTCCAGTCCCCTATAATGAAAAGGACATCTTTTTTGGGTGTTAGTTCTAAAAGGAGGTGGACAAAGAAGAAAGGTTCAGAGAAAAGAGGCATGAGGCATTATGTGAGTTTTGGGGAAATGTGAATACTGACTAATTATTCTAGTATGAGCAGTACTTTGAAAGATTAAGACTAATCCTCTTGAAAAGTTCATGAGAGCAGAGGCTTGGGGTTGTAATTCTATCAGTGAAAAATCATTTTTGTGTAGTTCTAAAAATTGCCAGTATAGAATCTGAAAATTATGAAAATAGTTTAGCTAGTATCCATGAATGAATTCAGTATGCTATTAGATACATGCTTCTTTTTATTTTCTTGACTCACTAATCATAAGACAAGTCCTCTAATTGTTAGAGATGAGCTACTGAATTATGATTCTACAATTAATTTGATAAAATGGATATACTAAGTTAAGTACAACTTCAGGTTTATGGAAATATTAATTTTGTTGACAGGCATTTGAAAATTAAACTATTTCCTAAATGTTATTTGAATATTTAGTTTTATAAAGTTCCTATTTAGCATGAAAGGCTATGAGGGTTAGATTCTCTTGATCCCTGTACAGATCAGTGAAAATTAGATATAATAATGTATTAATTCAGTTGAAGAAAAGCTTTTACTGGAAGCTTATAAGTCATTTGAGTTTTTAAATTTTGAAATACACATGTAGTTCTTATTCATCTTGAATTATATATACCTTAAGGAATTTCCACAAGTATAAATTTAAGTTAGGAAAAATTTAGCTTCACCTAAGTCAGAAAAAGTGAAGTTTTAAGAATAAAAGTTGATGACATGGAAAACAACTATTACTTGAGCTGATGATGTACAGTACATTTCAAAGCAAATGCTTTGCTTTAACTTGATGCTACTGTATCTGTGTTAAAAACTTTAGTGCTACCAGGTAAGAGGAGAAAAGGGTGAGGCAATTCAATATACAAAGTATCTGCACAGAATGTCCTCTAAGGTAGCTTGTATTTTTGAAAGATGTGATGGAAGACAGGACAAATACCTGAGAATGAACTTGGAAGAGGAATGGCATGGCCAAGTGGTAATTAACCATGTAAGAAGATTTTTAAAAAGAACTGAAAATGATTCCTAGATCGTTGACTAAGAAAAATTACTTTCTAGGGAAAGTAAACACAGTTGGGAAGAGGGGAGTTGCCTCTTATTTACAGAGTCTCTGTTATGCTTAAGGGCTTTAGTCTGTTTTTTCATTTAATCCTCAGAGCAATACACAAAGGGTGGGTATTTAATAGATAAGAAGGCAGAGGCTCAGAAAGATCAATAATTTGCCTCAGTTAATATAGTGAGCATCCAGGTTTGTTTGGCTCTAAGCTAATGTTCTTATTCATGGCACACAAGAGAGATAGATACATAACTGAAAACTGTTGCTCTTAAACTTTTAAAAGTTTTATTTTGCTTGAATTATTTTTACATTGTTTATCTTCTCATTTAAGAATTATTTCTGAATTTTCAGTTGAGTTAACTATGTAAATTTTTGATACATCATTTGTTTAAATAGTAAAATTGCTCACTGTAGGGTCCTATATCCCCAGATTTTTCATGATTGAGCTCTTTCGATTCTTGGTCAGATGAGTGTGTCCTGGGTAAGCATTTCAAATAAGGGTACTTGGATAATATATTTTGAATCTGAATATTTAATAATATATTTTTTTGTTGTCTTCTCAAATAAATGACAGCCTGATGAAAACAGATTCTTTGGGAAATAATCTTCCTTCCACTCCGCCAAGTCTGTAATCATTATCCCACTGCCTTCTAGGTTTTAATGTTGCTTAGAAGCCTGAGGAAAACCTGATTTCTGTCCCTTGCAAATAATCTTTCAATGTTCTTACTAATCTTCCTTGATATTTACATAATGTTTACCCCTGTATCCTTTGAATTAGAAAATGTCAGTGTATGTTTGACATTTACTGTTTGACCCAACCCCACACCTACTGACCTAGGAGAGATCAAACTGCAGATCCTGTGATTTTAATTTAATTTTTAATCTATTAAATTTTTGCCAATTGTATTTTTAATTATTCCTTTTACCTCATCTTTGCTTTCACTCCTGTATTAAAAAAAATCTATATATTGGATTTGTTCTTTGAATTGCCACTAAACTTTGCTAAAACAAAAATATTGGAAGAAGCATCAGAAAAACTGCAAATAATTTTCAGAAAGAAAAATTGACTATAGAAATTATTAAATTGATCAACTTAACATTGATAACTTTTTGCCAATATGTTGGAGGGTTTGAAGAAACTGATTATTAAAGGAAAAACTGATTAATGACAAAGAAACTGATTATTAAACATTTGCATTTAAGAAAGAATAAGTTGATGACTTCTATCTATCAACATGAGCCCATGTTAACATCACACCAAAATTACCTCATTTAAAAAATCAATTTACTAGACAAGTTTAGTAGATTTTAAAATGAGGATTTTAATATACATTTTAAGGAAGTCTAACATACCTGTAGAAAAGTGCAAAAATTATATATCTTTGAATAGCCGTGAGAGAATATATTCTTATCTAAAAACAGAAGGTTGGTGGTGACCCCTCTCTATCACCGTCTTCATCTTCCACTCCCAAGTTAACTGTTCTTCTGACTTATATAGGTTAATTTTGCTTGCTTTTGAGTTTCTAAAAGAAATGCTTGCATTCCTTTGTACCAACTTCCTTCATTCAGCATTGTGTTTACGGGATTCTTCTATGTTCTCATGTATAATAGAAGGTGATGAACTTTCATTTCTGGACACAATATTCTATTGTGTAACTCTCTGATTATTTATCTTTTGGGTTTAATACTGGGTTTCTTCCATTTTAGAGTTATTATGAATACAATTGACACAAACTTTGTTAAACACATCTCTTGGGGTATATATTTATATATACGCCTTCTGTTAATGTCCATTTGAGTTAAATATGTTCAACTTTAGTAGATAAGGCCAAATGGTCTGGCAATATATAAGTTCCAGTTACTTTGCAACTGCTGTATGCTGAATGTTTGTGTCCTCCCCCATTTCAAATTCATGTATTGAAATCCAAATGTCCAATGTCCAAAGTGAGGGTGTTAGGTGGTAGGTTTTTGAGCAATTATGAGGTTGGAGACCTCAGGAATGGGACCAGTGCTGTTATAAAGACTACTCATAGCTCTCTCTATTCTTCTATCATTTGAGGATGCAGCTAGAAGACACAAGATATTAACAAGGAAGAGGGCCCCTTCCAAAGGTAACCATGTTGGCCCCTTGATCTTAGAATGTCCAGCCTCCAGAAATTTGAGAAATAAATGTTTGTAGTTAATAAGTAATCTAGTCTGTAGTATTTTATTAAGGCAGCCTATAGGACTAAGACGACCTCCTTGCAAACACTTGGATTGTCAATCATTTTAATATTAACAAATCTAGTGGGTATGTAGTAATATCTCATTGTGGTTTTAATTTGAAGCACCTTAACAACTAATGACAGAGAAGGCAATGGCACCCCACTCCAGCACTCTTGCCTGGAAAATCCCATGGATGGAGGAGCCTGGTAGGCTGCAGTCCATGGGGTTGCTGAGGGTCGGACACGACTGAGCGACTTCACTTTCACTTTTCACTTTCATGCATTGGAGAAGGAAATGGCAACCCACTCCAGTGTTCTTGTCTGGAGAATCCCAGGGATGGGGGGGCCTGGTTGGCTGCTGTCTATGGGGTCGCATAGAGTCGGACACGACTGAAGTGACTTAGCATAACAACTAATGAAATTTGCAGCTTCTTATATGATTTTTAGCTATTTGAATATCTTTTCTCAGTACTGCTATTTTAAAAATTGGATTATCTACTATTTTCTTATTGATATTTAAGAATTTTATTTGATAACTGTTGTTCAGTCACTAAGTTGTGTTTGACTTTGTTACCCCATGAACTGCAACACACCAGGCTTTCCTGTCCTTCGCTATCTCCCAGAGTTTGCTCAAACTCATGTCCATTGAGTTGGTGATACCATCCAACCATCTCATCCTCTGCTGATCCCTTCTCTTCTTGCCTTCAATCTTTACCATCATGAGGTTCTTTTCCAATGAGTCAGCTCTTTGTATCAGATGGTCAAAGTATTGGAACTGTATAATTTTCCAGATGTTTCCTCCCACTCTATGGCTTGCATTTTCACCCATAATGGTGTTTTGCTTAAGCAGAAGTAGCTAATTTAATATAATCCAAATATTCATCTTTTTCTTTATGACATATTAAGTGTCATAAAAATATTACTCTTTTTACATTATCTCCTAAAGGAGCTGGTGATGGACAGGGAGGCCTGGCGTGCTGCGATTCGTGGAGTTGCAAAGAGTCGGACACGACTGAGCGACTGAACTGAACTGAAAACATATTTAGAGAAATAATCTACTTAGCAGTGATTTCTATGTTTAGTGTGGAGTTTCTTTCTTTCTCTTATTCTTCCTTTCTTCCTTTTATTTTCCTGGTCTTCACCCAGTGAACTGAGCTAGTACTGCTTATCTGAAGATCTCGTCTCCTTCCCACTATTCTGTAGTGCCACTTCTGTCACAAATCAAGTGTCTGTATGTGTCTTTTCCTGTACTTTGTCTTTTGCTCTATTTTTCTAATTGTGTATCTTATCATTTATACCAAATTTTCTGCACTGTATCTTTATACTCATTCTTGATATACTGTGGTGTGAGTTGTCTCATTCTGTTCTTCAAGATGCCTAGTTATTTTGTTTTTGTTTTTTTTCTGTTTACATAAATTTTAGAATTAGCTAGTGAATTTCTGTAAGACATCTGCCTGAGACATTGACTGGGATTGCACTGATATCAATTTGGGAAAATTGATATTTTAAAAACTTTACACTTCCTAATTCATGTACCTGATATATGCCTCCATGCATTTAGATCTTCAATTTATTTGTTCATTTTTATTATTTTAAATGATAAATTTTATCTTTTATAGAAGTTTTTGGTTCATAGCAAAATTGAATGGAAAGTACAGAGAGTTCATATATCCCCTGTCCTCCCACATATACAACCTCTCCCACTATCAACATCCTGGACCACAGTGGTACTTATGTTGCAATACATGAACCAACATAGGCACAAAGAACCTAAAATCCATCAGTTATGTTGGGGTTCACTCTTGGTGTTGTACATTCTATGAGTTTTTGACAAATGTATAAAAACATGTATTCACCATTGTAGTATCATGCAGAATGATTTCTTTCACTACCTTAAACTCCTCTTGTGTTCTTTCTATTCATCTCTTTCTTTCCCTAGCTCTTGGCAACCACTGATCTTTTCCTAACTCCATAATTTTGCCTTTTCTGGAATGTCATATTGTTGGAATTGAAGTCCATGACCTTTACAGTTTAGCTTCTTTTGGTTAGTAATATGCATTTAAGGTCTCACCATGTCTTTTCATGGCTTAATAGTTTATTTCTTTCTCTTTTTTAAATTGAGGTATGGTTGATATAAAATATTATATATTTCAGGTGTACAGCATAGTGATTCACAATTTTAAAAGATTTTATTTCATTTATTATAAAATATTGGCTATCTTGCCTATGTTGTACTATATATCCTTGTAGTTTATTTATTTCATACATAGTAGTTTGTACCTCTTAATCCCCTACCCCTGTCTTGCCTCTTCCTTTTTCCTGCTCCCCACTGGCAACCACTATATATTTGTCTGTTCTCTATATCTATGAGTCTGATGCTGTTTTGTTGTATTCACTTTTTGAATTTGCATTTTAGCTTTTTTTTTGTTTGTTTTCTCAGATAAATGCCCAGGAGCGAACTTGCTGGATAATACGGTAGTTCTATTTTCATTTTTTTGTGAAATCTCTATACTGTTTTCCATAGTGGCTCTACCAGTTTACATTGCCACTAGCAATGTGTGATGGTCCCTTTTTTCCACATCCTTACCGATATTTGTTATTTGTGGTCTTTTTGATATTAGCCATTCTGAAAGACGTGAGATGATATCTCATTGTGGTTTTAATTTGCATTTCTCTGATGATAAATGGTATCAAGCATCTTTTTATGTGCCTATTGGCCATCTGTATGTCTTCGTTGGAAAAATGTCTATTCACGTCTTTTGCCCATTTTTTATTTGGGGTCCATCCTAAAGGAAATTAGTCCTGGGTGTTCATTGGACGGACTGATGTTGAAACTGAAATTCCAATACTTTGGCCACCTGATGCAAAGAGCTGACTTATTTGAAAAGACCCTGATGCTGGGAAAGACTGAAGGTGAGAGGAGAAGGTGATGACAATGGATGAGATGGTAGGATGGCATCACCGAATCAATGGACATGGGTTTGGGTGGACTCCGGGAGTTGGTGTTGGACAGGGAGGCCTGGCATGCTGCCGTTCATGGGGTCGCGAAGAGTCAAACACAACTGAGCGACTGAACTGAACTGAACTGAACTATTTGGAGGTTTTTTTTTTTTTTTTTTTTGATTTTGAGTTGTATGAGCTATTTATATATTTTGGATTATTGTTGCTTAGTCGCTAAAGTCATGTCCAACTCTTTGCAACCCCATGCACTGTAGCCCACCAGGCTCCTCTGTCCATAGGATCTCCCAGGCAAGAATATTTGAGTGGGTTGCCATTTCCTTCTTCTGGGTATCTTCTCAACCCAGGGATTGCACCTATGTCTCTTTTGTCTCCTGCACTGGCAGGCAGGTTCTTAACTACTCACGCCACTTTGGAAGTCCAATCTTAGTTTAGGCAAGTAATTTGATATTGAATCTAATAATAGGCTCTTGAAAACGACATTAAAATATCTTAATACATAGTTAGATTTTTAAAAACTTACTGAAAGAGGACCTGTTAATAAATCACTTTCATTCAGTTGTGAGATTTCCAGTGTTGTCTCTCACTTTTATTCCATGTTATTGATCATTTATTATCAGACATAAATGCCTCAAAACAAGAACTAATTAATGCATCATGTTATAGAATCATTACAAAGAAATAGAGCAATGGTTTGTGATGATTGGATAAAAGTGGCTGCCTAAAATTTAATAACAGTAAAATCCTGATTCAGCAGGATGTCTCTAGTTTTTCTAAATGGAAAACAAAATGATCACAGGATCAAGCTTAGACAAAAAGGGTTTTTCACAGTTTCTTAAAATACTATATTATAGTCAGAGTTTATGCGTCTTTCCTTTAAAGATTTTCATTGATTTTGAATTTGAAAAATAAAATGATGTGATGTAAAAGAATTAGAAAACATGGATGTGAGACATGCTTACATCCAATTCAGCAATAAAATCCAATTCAGCAGTTGCCAACATTAGCAATATTTTATATGAAAAAATATGGAAATTTTATTAGCATATGTAATTGTTATTTAACAACAAGGGCCAATATTGTGAACCAGTTCTTGAATCTAGCTAATTAAACTTTATAGATCAATGTGCTATTACTTCAGTTATATTATCAAAGAGTTTAATTTCATTTGTCTTTTTATTCAGTTTTCTAAAAGTATTAATTAAACATGTACTAGGGACATGGCAGAGGTTTTAACTCAGTGGATGCTGTAAATATATGACAAATAGACTATTCTAAACAAAATTATATTCCAACAGGGGCTATTGTCATTTACCCAAAATAACTAAAATATTAGGCTAATAAATATGTCTGTTGAAAGAGTTGGAGACATAGCTAAATTTCTGTTGTGTTTTATATAGGGGAGAGGATACTCCCAGTCATATGAGTTAGAGAAGACTTCATCAAGGATACAGCATTGTGCCTGGTGATACAAAATTTTAAAAATTTGACATGGAGGGATGGGAGACAAAATATTCTACAAAGCATGCTGGAATGGATAAAGGATGTGTTTTAGTATCAGAAAGATCCCCAGATTTAATTCGTGATTTCACTAGTTGTGAGTCATTATTTGACGCAGATTTTAAGAGCATGTCTTACATCCATGTTTTCTAATTCTTTTACATCACATCATTTTTTTTTCACATTCAAAATCAATGAAAATCTTTAAAGGAAAGATCCATAAACTCTGAGTATAATATAGTATTTTAAGAAACTGTGAAAAGCCCTTTTTGTCTAAGTTTGATCCTGTGATCATTTTGTTTTCCATTTAGAAAAGTTAGAGACATAACTACCTTCTTTCTAGACTGCAATAACATATCATCTGTGGTTAAAAATTGCCGAGTAGTTGTCTTATTCTTGGAAAGGAATCAAGGTAATTAAAAAATTTATAAGGCTATCAAATTTTTTTAGTGAGAACCTATTCTTTATATTTCTTGTGTTAATAAAAGATGATTATATATATTTCAGCAGCGATCAAAGAAATAATTTTTTTCTGCCCTATTAATTCTACATAGTTATGTTATGGTGACATGATAAATATGTTAGAGGGTTTTACAGCTTCTTTTTTTTTTTTTTTTAATAAAGTTAGAGTTTAATTCCAAACACTTTTTAACATTTACATTCCCATATCATCTTTTTCCCTAAACTAAGCTTTTTTGGGGAGGACTGTTTAATTTCCATTATGAAATCTCTCTGCCTTCAATGTTAGATTTTTCACAATAAATGACTATCCTTTATATCCAGGTTGGCTTGGTGAAGCATGAGTTACATTGATGGCAAAACATTCTAAAATAGGAATCCTAGTATTTGTGCTCATTTATAAATTTGAATTTAAAGTATCTTTGGAATATATTTTCTTTGACTTAATCAGGGAGGAGGAAGAAGAGAGAGGGTAAAACTCAGTGCTGTCCATGCATGAAATTGGCTTTGGTAATTGGCTTTGGCAGTACTAAGGTACTAAACTACACATCTTCACAAAATGTGAGTCTGGGAATAGAAGGGTATGTAGTAATTAGTCAGTCACTTTGACTTTCGACTTGGCTTAGCATATTACCATTTCCCTCATTGCTCTGACCTGAATCAATGACCTTTAAACTGGAATATATTTCATTGTGCCTCCTTATACCCCCCTCCCTTTTCCGTCTCTATTACTCCAGAAAGAAAAATGGTTCAAGTATGGAAGATACCTACCTATCCATGGAAGAGTGTCTATTTTTAACTCCACTGAAACATTGAGAAGTAGTCATTATGACCAAAAAATATGCCTCATTTAACTTAAGAAGTAAAAACTGGGCCATTTATGATCGAAGTAAGAAGTATTACTTCATTTCTTATAAATTTTGTTAGATATAATTTCTTCTTAAACCAGCATTTTTTGAGATAAACAAAACAGAAGAAAAATAGAAACTTTGAGGGGAAAGGTAAGAAAAGATTCTTCTAATATAAATTATCTTTTTCTTCCATTTTGCCAAAAAGCATGTAGGTTTGGAATTAGTCAATTTTTTAAAAATAGTCACTACATATGATGTTCAATTTATAGTCATTAAAAAACCACTTTTATACTATTGTTTTACCTCCTGCCAATGATTTAATACTAGACTTACACAATCAGAATCCTTGAAAATTAGGACCCTGACTCTCAGATTTCAAACATGATCCCCAGGTTCCTCAAAAAAAAAAAAAAAAAAAAATGAAAAATCACAGATTTATTTTTAAATTAATTTTTATTGGAGTATAGTTTTTTTGCAATGTTGTATTAGTCTCTCAGTTCAGTTCAGTTGCTCAGTCCTGTCCGACTCTTTGTGATCCCATGAATCGCAGCACGCCAGGCCTCCCTGTCCATCATCAACTCTCAGAGTCCACCCAAACCCATGTCCATCGAGTCGGTGATGCCATCCAGCCATCTCATCCTCAGTCGTCCCCTTCTCCTCCTGCCCCCAGTCCCTCCCAGCATCAGGGTCTTTTCCAATGAGTCAACTCTTTGCATGTGGTGGCCAAATTATTGGAGTTTCAGCTTCAGCATCAGTCCTTCCAATGAACACCCAGGACTGATCTCCTTCAGAATGGACTGGTTGGATCTCCTTGCAGTCCAAGGGATTCTCAAGAGTCTTCTCCAACACCACAGTGCAAAAGCATCAATTATTTGGTGCTCAGCTTTCTTCACAGTCCAACTCTCACATCTATACATGACCACAGGAAAAACCATAGCCTTGACTAGACGGACCTTTGTTGGCAAAGTAATGTCTCTGCTTTTGAATATGCTATCTAGATTGGTCATAACTTTCACAGAGTTCACCCAAACTCATGTCCATCGAGTCGGTGATGCCATCCAGCCATCTCATCCTCAGTCGTCCCCTTCTCCTCCTGCCCCCAGTCCCTCCCAGCATCAGGGTCTTTTCCAATGAGTCAACTCTTTGCATGTGGTGGCCAAATTATTGGAGTTTCAGCTTCAGCATCAGTCCTTCCAATGAACACCCAGGACTGATCTCCTTCAGAATGGACTGGTTGGATCTCCTTGCAGTCCAAGGGATTCTCAAGAGTCTTCTCCAACACCACAGTGCAAAAGCATCAATTATTTGGTGCTCAGCTTTCTTCACAGTCCAACTCTCACATCTATACATGACCACAGGAAAAACCATAGCCTTGACTAGACGGACCTTTGTTGGCAAAGTAATGTCTCTGCTTTTGAATATGCTATCTAGATTGGTCATAACTTTCTTTCCAAGGAGTAAGCGTCTTCTAATTTCATGGCTGCAGTCACCATCTGCAGTGATTTTGGAGCCCAAAAAAATAAAGTCTGACACTGTTTCCACTGTTTCCCCGTCTATTTCCCATGAAGTGATGGGACCAGTGCCATGATTTTAGTTTTCTGAATGTTGAACTTTAAGCCAACTTTTTCACTCTCCTCTTTCACTTTCATCAAAAGGCTTTTTAGTTCTTCTTCACTTTCTGCCATAAGGATGGTGTCATCTGCATATCTGAGGTTATTGATATTTCTCCTGGAAATCTTGATTCCTGCTTGTGCTTCTTCCAACCCAGTGTTTCTCATGATGTACTCTGCATAGAAGTTAAATAAGCACCTCCAAGGTAAGAGAAACCCAAGTAAGATGGCAGGTGTTGCAAGAGGGCATCAGAGGGCAGACACACTGAAACCATAATCACAGAAAACTAGCCAATCTGATCACACGGACCACAGCCTTGTCTAACTCAATGAAACTAAGCTATGCCATGTGGGGCCACGCAAGATGGATGGGTCATGGTGGAGAGGTCTGACAGAAGGTGGTCTGTAAGGCTCGGATAACTGCACTTTGAAAAGGACACTCAGGGACAGCCTCTAGTGGACTGACAAATTTTATTATCCATCTTTTTGCAGATATATGGTCTCAGGGAGCAGAGCATAAAGCAGACTTACACGTAGCCTTTTTTGATAAAACATCAAAGCATTTAAGCATAAAATACAGTTTCCACCGCCCAAGCCATAACATAGCTTTGGCAAAACTCTAAAGGGAGTCTTATCATGAAACAACAGTCCTTGCTCCCAGAAACAGGTGGTCAGAAGGAAGCCTTTGAACGGCTCAAGGCCAGACGTATAACCCTTCGTTATCTGTTCCCAGCCTTGGGTACTTGGTGAACATTCATAACCTTTTGTTATGCTCATCCTAACTTCCAAACTTCGTCATGAGTGGAGCAAATATATTTTCAGTATATGTTTAAAGCCTTCTACCTCCTCCACAGTGGTCCGCTGGAGAAGGGAATGGCAAACCACTTCAGTATTCTTGCCTTGAGAACCCCATGAACAGTATGAAAAGGCAAAATGATAGGCTACTGAAAGAGGAACTCCCCAGGTTGGTAAGTGTTAGTCTCTACTGTACAGCAAAATGAATCAGCCATACATATACATGTATCCCCTCCCTTTTGGTATTTCACCATCAATTAATGCTGCAATTCTTGAACTTATTAGGATCATGCATTATGACTTCTTTTCATACTGCTTTTTGCATATGGTGTTTTTTCTTGTGTGTGTGATTGTAGCATCTCATGTCACAGTTTTTTTTTTTTTTAAATCAGCACAGAGTTAGTTTACAATGTTGTTTTAGTTTCAACAACTCAGTCAGCAAAATAATTCAGTTGTATATAGATACAGATATTAAGTATAGTCCCATGTGCTATACAGTAGGTCCTTGGTTTGGTGGTTTAGTTGCTAGGTGGTGTTGGATGCTTGCAACCTTATGGACCGTAGCCTGCCCAGCTCCTCTGTCCATGGGATTCTCCAGGCAAGAATACTGAAGTGGGTTGCCATTTCCTTCTCCAGGGGAATCTTCCCCACAGTAGGTCCTTGTTGTTTGCCTATTTTATATGTAGTAGTGTGTTTCTGATTGCTCCCCAGGCCGCAGTAGTGGTAAAGAATCTGCCTGACAGTGCAGGAGACATAAGAGACTCAGGTTCAATCCCTGGGTTGGGAAGATCCCCTGGAGGAGGGCACCACTCCAGTATTCTTGCCTAGAGAATCCCCATGGACGGAGGAGCCTGGCGGGCTACAGTCCATGGGGTCACAAAGAGTCAGACGCGACTGAACTGACTTAGCATTCACACAGTGTGTATAGGTTAATCACAAACTCTAATTTATTTCTGCCCTGCTGGCCCTCACTATCCCCTTTGGTAACCATACATTTGTTTTCTATGTCTGTGGGTCTATTTCTGTTTTGTAAATAAGTTCATTTGTATCAGTTTTTTAGGTTACACATGTAAGTGATATGATATTTGTCTCTGTCTAATTTACTTACTTCAGTTAATATGAGAACCTCTAAATCCACCCTGTGCTGTGTGCTTAGTTGCTCATTATTGTCCAACTTCCCTGGGGCTTCCCTGATAGCTCTGTTGGTAAAAGAATCTGCTTAGAATGCAGGAGACCCCTGTTCAATTCCTAGGTCGGGAAGATCTGCTGGAGAAGGGATAGGCTACCCACTCCAGTGTTCTCAGGCTTCCTTTGTGGCTTAAATGGTAAAGAATCCGCCTGCAATACGGGAGGCCTGGGTTCAATGCCTGGGTTGGGAAGATCCCTTGGAGAAGGGAAAGGCTACTCACTCCTGTATTCTGGCCTGGAGAATTCCATGAACTGTATAGACTATGGGGTCTCAAAGAGAGGACACGACTGAGTGACTTTCACTTTCACTTTCATTCTGACTGGCATGAGGTAATATCTCATTGTTGAGAATTCCATTTCTCTAATAATCAGCAATTGGAGAAGGCGATGGCACCCTACTCCAGTACTCTTGCCTGGAAAATCCCATGGACGGAGGAGCCTGGTAGGCTGCAGTTCATGGGGTTGCTAAGAGTCGGACACGACTGAGTGACTTGACTTTCACTTTTCACTTTCATGCGTTGAAGAAGGAAATGGCAACCCACTCCAGTGTTTTTGCCTGGAGAATCCTAGGGATGGGGGAGCCTGGTGGGCTGCTGTCTGTGGGGTCTCACAGAGTTGGACACGACTGAAGTGACTTGGCAGCAGCAGCAGCAATAAGTAACAATATTGAGAATCTTTTCATGTGCCTGTTAGTCCTCTGTATGTCTTTTCTCAAGAAATGTCAGTTTAGGTCTTCACTCATTCTTTAGATTGGGTTGTTTTTTTATTATTAAGTGGTGTGAGCTGTTTGTATACTTTGGAAATTAATACCTTGTCAATAGTATAATTTGCAAATATTTTATCCTAGTCCATAAGTTATCTTTTTGTTTTGCTTATGGTTTCCTTTGCTGTGTAAAGGCTTTAAGATTAATTAGGTCCCATTTGTTATTTTTTGCTTTTATTTCCATTACTCTAGGAGATGGATCAAAAAAATATTCTGCAATTTATGTCAAAAAGTGTTCTATGCTTTCCTCTAGGAGTTTTATAGTATCTGGTCTTACATTTAAGTCTTTAATTCATTTTGAGTTTACTTTTGTATATGGTGTTAAAGAACGTTCTAATTTCATTATTTTACATATAGCTGTCCAGTTTTCCCAGCACCACTTATTGAAGAGACCATCTTTTCTTCATTGTATATTCTTGCCTCTTTTGTTGTATATTAATTGACCACAAGTGCATGATTTCTGAGCTTTCTATCCTGTTTCATATTGATATATATATGTCTGTTTTTGTGCCAGTACAATACTGTTTTGATTATTGTGCAGTAATGTCATGGCTTATGCATTCATTTTACTACTGATAGTTATTTTGTTTGTTTCTAGTATTTGGTTATAATAAATAAAAGAATTATGAACATTCTTGAGCATGTCTTATGGTGTACAAATACATTCATTTTTCTCAGATATATACCTGAAAGTGAAATTGTTGGGTTATAAGATTGGCAGTGCCAGGTTTTCCAAAGTATTTTCACCAGTTTACACTGCAGTGTGCAACATATGAGAATTTCAGTTGCTCTATATCTTTATCAACATTTGGTATGATAACTCATTTGGAATTTTAGCCATTGTGGTTGATGTATAAAAATATTTCACTGTTGTTTTAATTTCATTTCCCTTGATGACCAATTGTGTATCTTTCCATATATGTGCATAGCCATTTGATCTCTTTTCATGTGGATACCTCTTTAAGAATTGTGCCCTTAAAAAAAAAAGGGAATGTTTGTGTCTTTCTTAATGATTCTTAGGAGTTCTTTATGTTTTCTGGATGTGAGCCCATTTATCAATTACAATTTCTTCCTTTCTGTGGCTTGCATGTTCTCTTTTTAAATTATGCTTTTGGATAGCTAGAATATCTTAATTTTAAAGAAACTCAGTTTCTGAATCTTTTTGAAAAAATGGTTAATGCTTTCTTTGTTCTTTTAAGAAAGTTTTGCCTAATTCAAAGTCATGATGATGTTTTCCTGTTTTTCACTGGAAGATTTATTGTTTAACATTTAGGTTTGTGATCCATATCAAATTAATTTGTGTATGGCATGAAGTAGACATGGTTCATTGTTTCGTATTTATATATCCAGTTGCTCTAATACCATTTATTTGAAAGACTATCCTTCCTGAATTAGAAGGTACAGTTTAGTTTAGTTCAGTCACTCAGTTGTGTCTGACTTTTTGCGACCCCATGGACTACAACGCCAGGCCTCCCTGTCTATCATCAACTCCCAGAGTTTACTCAAACTCATGTCCATTGAGTCCGTGATACCATCCAACCATCTCATCCTCTGTCATTCCCTTCTCCTCCTGCCTTCAATCTTACCCAGCATCAGGGTCTTTCCAAATGAGTCAGGTGGCCACAGTATTGGAATTTCAGCTTCAACATCAGTCCTTCCAATGAATATTCAGGACTCATTTCCTTTAGGATGGACTGGTTGGATCTCTTTGCAGTCCAAGGGACTCTCAAGTCTTCTCCAACACCACAGTTCAAGAGCATCAATCCTTTGGTGCTCAGCTTTCTTTATAGTCCAACTCTCACATCCATACATGACCACTGGAAAAACCATAGCCTTGACTAGACAGACCTTTGTTGACAAAGTAACGTCTCTGCTTTTTTAATATGCTGTGTAGGTTGGTCATAACTTTCCTTTCAAGGAGTAAGCATCTTGTATAGATTTTATTAGATTTATTCCTATATATTTGATGTTTTGATACTATGTAAATGGTGTTCTTTTAAAAGTTACATTTTCCACTTGTTCCTTGAAAACGTATAAAATATTTTTGTATGTTGAATTCATAAACTATTAGTTATGTATGCTTATTAATTTACTTACTAATCCTAATAGTTATATTCTTTTTATTTTCTATGTATATAATCTGTCTCTTATACACATCTTTATGAACATTCTTGAGCATGTCTTATAACCCAACAATTTCACTTTCAGGTATATATCTGAGAAAAATGAATGTATTTGTACACCATAAGACATGCTCAAGAATGTTCATAATTCTTTTATTTATTATAACCAAATACTAGAAACAAACAAAATAACTATCAGTAGTAAAATGAATGCATAAGCCATGACATTACTGCACAATAATCAAAACAGTATTGTACTGGCACAAAAACAGACATATATATATCAATATGAAACAGGATAGAAAGCTCAGAAATCATGCACTTGTGGTCAATTAATATACAACAAAAGAGGCAAGAATATACAATGAAGAAAAGATGGTCAACAAGATATTGGCTATAGTTCCCTATGCTATACAGTAAATTTCTGTTGCTTGTTGCATATCAATTTTTTTAAGTTAGAAATCTAGAATTCTATTCATACTAAGTCAAGTAAGTAGAATCAAAATGTCACACATTTTTTAGTTAGGTAACAATTCATACGTTTTCTAAAATACATATATTATACATATTATATATATTTATAAAAAGCATTTATACTATGCTTGATAAAGGCTTGAGAAAAAACATAAAAAAAGAGATGGAGAAATTGGAAAACATAAGTGAAATAAAATGGGAGCACTGAATATGATGTAGCAAAGTGAAACAAACTACATAAAAGTAAAAGATCCTCATATAATCCAGTTGTTTTTAAACATGGCTACTCATTAGAAATATAACTGGAGCTCTGACCAAAAAAACAGCAATAATTGGGCACTTGTTTTTTTCAAAAATTTCCAAGATAATTCTGATATGTGTCTAGATTTTAAAAAGACATTAAAAGCTTTTCTGTTAAATGGTAGTTTTGGTGATATGCAATTCTATTATTTGTCTGTCTACCAATCATGATACAATAGTATTAAGTGAGTAATAGTTACATAATCACAATAGTAAAAGATTATCAATTTTCACAATCAATAATCAGACAAAAAATAAAAGATAATTACAATTGCAAGCCATAATGGGAACATGATTAACCTAACAATATAAAGTAATTACATACAGTTTTAGGGGTCAAGCAGAGTGATATGGTAAGTGGAAGAACATCCATGCACATATTTTCATCTGCTCACCCAGTTTGTGTCTTTCGGTTGGTACATTTAATCCATTTACAGTTAAGGTAAATTTCTGCTTTATTGACTATGCCAAAGCCTTTCACTGTGTGGATCACAATAAACTGTGGAAAATTCTGAAAGAGATGGGAATAGCAGACCACCTGACCTGCCTCTTGAGAAGCCTATATGCAGGCCAGGAAGCAACAGTTAGAACTGGATATGGAACAACAGACTGGTTCCAAATAGGAAAAGGAGTACGTCAAGGCTGTATATTGTCATCCTTCTTATTTAATTTATATGACCAGTACTCTTGCCTGGAAAATCCCATGGATGGAGGAGCCTGGTAGGCTGCAGTCCATGGGGTCGCTAGGAGCCGAACACGACTGAGCGACTTCACTTTCACTTTTCACGCATTGGAGAAGAAAATGGCAACCCACTCCAGTGTTCTTGCCTGGAGAATCCCGGGACGGGGAAGCCTGGTGGGCTGCCGTCTATGGGGTGGCACAGAGTCGGACATGACTCAAGTGACTTAGCAGCAGTGACTTAGCAGCAGTAGCAGCAAGGAGTTTTATCATTAACAAATTTTAGCTTTTAGTAAGTGATTTTTATGTATATACAGAGATAATAATTTTTATATCTGTTAAAATGGTGATAGATTTTCACATGTTAATCCAACATTGTATTCTTTTGTTGGTGATATATTTTATATATTGTTGAATCCATTCACTAATACCTTATTTAGGATTTTTGCATTTGTTTTTATAAGAAGTATTGGTTTGCAATTTTCCTTTTATATAATGTCCTTGCTAGTTTTGGTATCAGTGATAGACTAATATCAGGGACAATGGGAAGTATTTTCTCCTTTTGTATTCTTTGGAAGGGTTCACATGAAATTTCTTGTCTTTTTTTTGAGATTCAATCCATTTCTTGCACAATAACTATAATTGTTTATTTTACACTGTTGTATAGTATTCTACTTTATAATTTATGTGTCCTCCTTTTATAAAATGAAACAAAGATGAATATTTTTAATGTTAAAAGGTACAATTCACGAAGAAGATAGACATAATAAACCATTAGACACCTAACAACAAAGATACATAAAGCAAAAATCAGAAGAAATATAAGGGAGAAGAAAAATATATATAATATAGTGAGACATATTAACATTTCTCTGGGAATATTTTATCAAGTGTGAAAACATAAGAATAGGAGATCTTGAATGATTTCATTAATAAATGTATGGATGTGAGAGTTGGACTGTGAAGAAAGCTGAGTGCCAAAGAATTGATGCTTTTGAACTGTGGTGTTGGAGAAGACTCTTGAGAGTCCCTTGGACTGCAAGGAGATCCAACCAATCCATCCTAAAGGAAATCAGTCCTGGGTGTTCATTGGAAGGACTGATGTTGAAGCTGAAACTCCAATACTTGGGCAACTGATGTGAAGAGCTGACTCACTGGAAAAGACTCTGATGCTGGGAAAAATTGAGGGCAGGAGGAGAAGGGGACGACAGAGGATAAGATGGTTGGATGGCATCACCAACTAATAGACATGGGTTTGGATGGACTCTGGGAGTTGGTGATGGACAGGGAGGCCTGGCATGCTGCGGTTCATGGTATCACAGAGTTGGACATGACTGAGCGACTGAACTGAACTGATGATCTTATTATTGTTTCTTAATTGCTTTGAGTTTATTTTTGTAGGTAGGTCTTTTCCTTCTCTTGTTTCCTGCCTGGAGAAGCTCCTTTAGAATTTGTTGTAAAGCTGATTTGGTGGTACTGAATTCACTTAACTTTTGCTTGTCTGGAAAGCTTTTGATTTCTCCATTAAATCTGAAGGAGAGTCTTGCTGGGTAGAGTATTCTTGGTTGTAGGTTCTTCCCTTTCATCACTTTAAATATATCATGCCATTCTTTTCTGGCTTGTAGAACTTCTATTGAGAAGTCAAATGATAACCTGAAGGGAGTTCCCTTGTATGTTATTTGTCATTTTTCTCTTGTTGCTTTTAATATTTTATCTTTGTCTTTAATTTTTGTCAGTTTGATTAATATGTGTCTTGGTGTGTTCCTCTTTGGGTTTATACTGCCTGGGACTCCTTGTGTTTCCTGGACTTGGTTGACTATTTCCTTTCCCGTGTTAAGAATGTTTTCAGCTATTATCTCTTCAAATATTTTCTCAGAACTTTTCTGTTTCTCCTCTTCTTCTGGAACCCATATAGTGTGAATGTTGGTGTGTTTAATGTTCCAGTGGTCTCTTAGGCTGTCTTCATTTGTTTTCATTCTTTTTTCTATGTTCTATTCTGTAGCAGTGATTTCCACCATCCTGTCCTCCAGGCCATTTATCTGTTCTTCTGCTTCAGTTATTCTGCTATGGATTCCTTGTAGTGTACTATTCATCTCTGCTTGTTGGTTCTTTAGTTCTTCTAGGTCTTTGGTTAACATTTCTTGCATCTTCTCACTCTCTGCCTTCATTCTTTTTCTGAGATCCTGAATCATCTTCATTATCATTATTATGAATTCTTTCTCTGGAAGGTCACCTATCTCCACTTCATTTAGTTGTTTTTATGGGTTTTACCTTGTCCCTCATCTGGGATATAACTTTGTGCTTTTCCATGCTGATTAACTTTCTGTAATGTGGTTTGGTTTTAGTTGCTGTGGGATTGTGGTTCTTCTTGCTTCTTCTAGTTTCCCTGGTGGCTCAGATGGTAAAGTCTGCCTGCAATATGAGAGACTCAGGTTTGATCCCTGGGTTGGAAGATCTCCTGGAGAAGGAAATGGCAGCCCACTCTAGTATTCTTGCCTGGAAAATCCATGGATTGAGGAGCCTGGCAGGCTACAGTCCATGGGGTCACAAAGAGTCAGACATGACTAAATGACTAGCACTTCTTTCTTGCTTCTTTTGTCTGCCCTCTGAGAGAGAAGGCTTAGAGGCTTGTGTAAGCTTCCTAATGGGAGGGACTGGTGTTGGGGAAAACTGGGTCATGCTCTGGTGAGCAGGGCCTTGCTCAGTAAAGCTTTAATCTAATTGTCTCCTGAGAATCCCATGGATAGTGAGCATGGTGGGCTACGGTCCATAGGGTCGCAAAAAGTTGGATATAACTGAAGTGAGTTAATACACACTGAGTAAGTCTGTTTTAGGACAGAGACCAAATCTTATCCATTTTTATATTACTTATATCTAGTACTATGTACTAGCTTTTGTGCTTATTGGATAAAGATCAGTTCAGTTCAGTTCAGTCGCTCAGTTGTGTCTGACTCTTTGCAACCCCATGAATCGCAGCATGCCAGGCCTCTCTGTCCATCACCATCTTCCAGAGGTCACCCAGACTCACGTCCATCGAGTCCATGATGCCATCCAGCCATCTCATCCTCAGTCATCCCCTTCTCCTCCTGCCCCCAATCCCTCTCAGCATCAGAGTCTTTTCCAGTGAGTCAACTCTTCTCATGAGGTGGCCAAAGTACTGGAGTTTCAGCTTCAGCATCATTCCTTTCAAAGAAATCCCAGGGCTGATCTCCTTCAGAATGAACTGCTTGGATCTCCTTGCAGTCCAAGGGACTCTCAAGAGTCTTCTCCAACACCACAGTTCAAAAACATGAATTCTTCAGTGCTCAGCTTCTTCACAGTCCAACTCTCACAACCATACATGACCACAGGAAAAACCATAGCCTTGACTAGACAGACCTTAGTCAGCAAAGTAATGTCTCTGCTTTTGAATATACTATCTAGGTTGGTCATAACTTTTCATCCCAGGAGTAAGCATCTTTTAATTTCATGACTGCAATCACCATCTGCAGTGATTTTGGAGCCCCAAAAAATAAAGTCTGGCACTGTTTCCACTGTTTCCCCATCTATTTCCCATGAAGTGATGGGACCAGATGCCATGATCTTCGTTTTCTGAATGTTGAGCTTTAAGTCAACTTTTTCACTCTCCTCTTTCACTTTCATCAAGAGGCTTTTTAGTTCCCCTTCACTTTCTGCCATAAGGGTGGTATCATCTGCATATCTGAGGTTATTGATATTTCTCCCACCAATCTTGATTCCAGCTTGTGNTTCCCCATCTATTTCCCATGAAGTGATGGGACCAGATGCCATGATCTTCGTTTTCTGAATGTTGAGCTTTAAGTCAACTTTTTCACTCTCCTCTTTCACTTTCATCAAGAGGCTTTTTAGTTCCCCTTCACTTTCTGCCATAAGGGTGGTATCATCTGCATATCTGAGGTTATTGATATTTCTCCCACCAATCTTGATTCCAGCTTGTGTTTCTTCCAGTCCAGCGTTTCTCATGATGTACTCTGCATAGAAGTTAAATAAGCAGGGTGACAATATACAGCCTTGATGCACTCCTTTTCCTATTTGGAACCAGTCTGTTGTTCCATGTCCAGTCCTAACTGTTGCTTCCTGACCTGCATACAGATTTCTCAAGAGGCAGGTCAGGTGGCCCGGTATTCCTATCTCTTTCAGAATTTTCCACAGTTTATTGTGATCCACACAGTCAAAGGCTTTGGCATAGTCAATAAAGCAGAAATAGATGTTTTTCTGGAACTCTCTTGCTTTTTCGATGATCCAGCGGATGTTGGCAATTTGATCTCTGGTTCTTCTGCCTTTTCTAAAACCAGCTTGAATATCAGGGAGTTCATGGTTCACTATTACTGAAGCCTGGCTTGGAGAATTTTGAGCTTTACTTTACTAGCATGTGAGATGAGTGCAATTGTGCGGTAGTTGGAGCATTCTTTTGCATTGCCTTTCTTTGGAATTTGGAGAAGGAAATGGCAACCCACTCCAGTATTCTTGCCTGGAGAATCCCATGGAAGGAGGAACCTGGTGGGCTACAGTCCATGGGGTCACAAAGAGTCGGACACGACTGAGCCACTTCACTTCACTTCACTTCTTTGGAATTGGAATGAAAACTGACCTTTTCCAGTCCTGTGGCCACTGCTGAGGTTTCCAAATTTGCTGGCATATTGAGTGCAGCACTTTCACAGCATCATCTTTCAGGATTTGAAACAGCTCAACTGGAATTCCATCACCTCCACTAGCTTTGTTCATAGTGATGCTTTCTAAGGCCCACTTGACTTCACATTCCAGGATGTCTGGCTCTAGATTAGTGATCACATCATCATGATTATCTGGGTCATGAGGATAGTATTATATAATTTTTGAATTATAACATAATAGTGTATTTGACAATATGAATGACTTTTGTTCAGGTAAAAATATTGTGTACATAGGTAGAAAATATTAAATGAACTTGCTATCATCCCCAGTCTTGTGTCCTTGTAACACATCAGTCATCAGTTAAGGAACTCCTGCCCCCTAAACTTGGATATACCCAACAGTTTTCTCTTTAACCATGCAGTTCACTACCAAATTATGCTAGTCAATCTATTCCTAGAGTATTACTACTTCTGGTATAGCAGTAAGCACACTGAACTAGATGTCTGGAAACATGGGGCAAAGCCTTGCTTTGAAGCATATTATGTACATGACTTGGAGCTTATTATATAAATTTTTGTCCTTCATTGCTTTATTTGTAAAATGAGGATCATAGTAACTGTGATTTAGAGGACCAACAAAGAACAGAAGGGCATGCTGGATCCTGAAAAGAGCTTAGAAATAAGGAATTTGGGTCACAGTCTTGGATCAGGCTCTTATAAATTAGATAAACTTGAACAACCTGGAAAACCCCATGATGACAACATCTGCATATATTTTGTTTTCCTTCCTATCCACAGGCAGCATAGCATCTACTTAGAAAGTATGCAAATGGTATTTATTGACTTAAATGATTTGTCAAATAAGGGAATTTTAGAAAATTGTTCCTTATATCCCTTTTTCTTCATACATTCTATAATTTTTGGTAATGGAAGCATAAGTGCTTTGAAGATTAAAGGGTGTATTTATAAGGGACTATTTAAACTTTGGCTACATTATTATTTTGAAGCTGCTAAAGGAGAAGGAAGAGACTTTTATTGATATTAAGGCTAGATAACTAGTGTCAGGGTTAGATTTTTCAATCAGTTCAGTTCAGTTGCTCAGTAGTGTCTGACTCTTTGCAACCCCGTGGATTGCAGTATGCCAGGCTTCCCTGTCCATCACCAACTCTCGGAGCTCACTCAAACTCATGTCCATCAAGTCAGTGATGCCATCCAACCATTTCTTCCTCTGTTGTCCCCTTCTCCTCCTGCCCTCAATCTTTCCCAGCATCAGGGTCTTTGCCAATGAGTCAGTTCTTTGCATCAGGTGGCCAAAGTATTGGAGTTTCAGCTTTAGCAGCAGTCCTTCCAATGAATGTTCAGAACTGTTTTCCTTTAGGATGGACTGGTTGGATCTCCTTGCAGTCCAAGGGACTCTCAAGAGTCTTCTCCAACACCACAGTTCAAAAGCATCAATCCTTTGGTGCTCAGCTTTCTTTATAGTTCAATTCTCACATCCATACATGACTACTGGAAAAACCATAGCTTTGACTAGACAGACTTTGTTGGCAAAGTAATGTCTCTGCTTTTAAATATGCTATCTAGGTTGGTCATAGCTTTTCTTCCAAAGAGCAAGCATCTTTTAATTTCATAGCTGCAGTCATCATCTGCAGTGATTTTGGAGCCCCCCAAGATCAAGTCTGTCACTGTTTCTACTGTTTCCCCATCTTTTGCCATGAAGTGATGGCTATGTCCATACCATCCTGAAGGTGCCCAATCTCATCTGATCTCAGAAGCTAAACAGGGTTGGGCCTGGTTAGTACTTGGATGGGAGACTGCCTGGGAATACCGGGGGCTATAGGCTTTTGGGGGCTTTCCCGATAGCTCAGTTGGTAAAGAACCTGCCTGCAATGCAGGAGACCCCAGTTTGATTCCTGGGTTGAGAAGATCCCCTGGAGAAGGGATAGGCTACACATGCTAGTATCCTTGGGCTTCTCTTGTGGCTCAGATGGTAAAGAATCTGCCTGTAATGTGGGAGACCTGGGTTTGATCCCTGGGTTGGGAAGATCCCCTGGATAAGGGAAAAGCTGGCCTGGAGAATTCCATGGACTACAGTCCATGGTGTTGCAAAGAGTCAGATATGACTGAGAGACTTTCACTTCACTTCAGATTTTTCAATAGGGAGGCAAAATCTAGAGAAAGGACTATAGAATTTTGCTGGGCTATTATTTGTATATTTTTACATAATTATTTGCATGTCAATATTGCTGAGACTACCTGCATCTAATTTTTTAAAAATATTTCCTTGATAATTCTGATATATACATAGCACCTTTGTTTGACAGTAATTCATTGCACTTTCCCCACCCCTTTTTCCTTTTGAAAATTGGTAAGACAATACTTGGTTCTTCTCTGGCAAGAAATACTCTTTTGTTGCTACTTTGTAGGAATGATTTGGCTAGAATTGGTATACAATAGATACTGGTATACAACTATATGCCTCTGGATGCAGACAATGAAAATCTTAATGTGATTTTCACTTTTCCCCCCTAGAACACTGTGGTTTAAACCTATTGAAAATAGAGTAAGTTAATTTTCAGGCTTGTTTATTTTCTCAAAAGTTAAGCCATTGAATAGAGTACTTTTTGACATGTACATTCTGCTGTCACATTGAATCTTACATCTGCATCTAAAAAAATCAGCATAAGATACTAGTAAACTTGAGCAATTTTTAAAGCTTTTCTTCTGCTTATGGAGGGTATTACCTGCTTTATTTTGACTGTGGAAGACTCAGGTCAGCAAACATATAGCAGGATGCATATCACTGCAGATTTTCTTCATTGTCATCTGTTGCTGGCAATATGGTCAGATATGAAAAAGAAAATGACTGCTTCTTTTAATTTCCTTTTCCTATCTTTTAAAATAAGTTATCTGTGTGTGTGTGTTCATGCCAAAACATCATGTATGGTGTGTGTGTGTGTGTGTGTGTGTGTGTGTGTCTAAGAGGCAAAAGGAGGGAGGAACCTGGATGGAAGGTACATTTAACTTTTCTTGGGCAAAATTGTTTTCCTATTTGGCCTTCGTATTAAAGGTAAGTTGTGAATCATGACTTTCAGATCAATACATTTTCTAACAGAATATATGCTGTAACTTCCTGTTTATTTGTATTGAAGTATAGTTGCCTTGAGGCTTCTTGGGTGGTGCTAGTGGTAAAGAACCTGCTTGCCAATGCAGGAGACACAAGAGACACAGGTTCAGTCCCTGGGTCAGGAAGATCCACTGGAGAAGGAAATGGCAACCAATTCCAGTATTCTCACTTGGAGAATCCCATGGACAGAGGAGCCTGATAGGCTACAATCCACGAAGTCACAAAGAGTTGGACATGACTGAGCGACTTAATTGCTTTACAACATGCATAGTTGTTTTACACTGCTGTACAACAGAGTGAATCAGGCATACTTATACATATATCATTCCAGTATTCTCACTTGGAGAATCCCATGGACAGAGGAGCCTGATAGGCTACAATCCACGAAGTCACAAAGAGTTGGACATGACTGAGCGACTTAATTGCTTTACAACATGCATAGTTGTTTTACACTGCTGTACAACAAAGTGAATCAGGCATACCTATACATATATCCCCTCTTTTATGGAGGACATTTCTTTCTTTCTTTTTATCTTTTCTCGCTGCGCCACATGAGATGTGGGATCTAAGTTTCCCAGCCAGGGATCAAACCTGAGCCCCCTGCATTGTAAGTGCAGAGTCTTAACCTTTAGACCACCAGGGAAGTCTGATTTTATTGACTAATGTCTCTGTCTTTCTATCCTCAGGAATTTCTGGACTTGTAAACTTGTGGACATGTGAGAACTATGTTATATTCAAAACTTATAGATATCTTTGTTCATGTGTTAAATTACAATTTCTTTGCATAACTACACAATAAATACACAGTCTTTGTTGTTTAGAAAGTAGCAACATTTGTTCTTTCCAAAATTAAGCTTTGAGTTTCATGTGTTGATAGTCTATCAGGTTTCAGTCATGTCCAACTCTTTACGACCCCTGGACTGTAGCCTGTCAGGCTCCTCGGTCCATGGAATTTTCTCCAGGTCAGAATACTGTAGTGGGTAGCTGTTCTCTTCCTAGCCCAGGGATAGTTCCCAGACCTCCTGCATTGCAGGCAGATTCACTACTGTCTGAGCCACCAGAGAAGCCCAGACTATCAGGATTACAACAAGTCCCAAGATAGCTTAGCATTTCTCTTTTTCAGATGAGGAAATTGTGTTCAAGGTCTCACTGCTTTAACAGTGACAAGGCTGCTATGACACAGTAGATCTCAAATTTCATAGTCTTTTCTGTTTTCTGTTGTATCAGATGCAACATAAATATGTCAAAAAACAAGCCTTAGTTCCCCCATTCCCTTACTTTCCAACTCCCATGGAAATAGGATTGTAGCTTGAAGATTGCCTGAATTTGGTAGTTTAAAATATCTCTCTTCTCCTTCCATGATGCAGGGGAAAGAGCATTTATCTGGAGTCAGTTTTGAACAATATTGACTGAATGCCTTCTCTGTGCCAAGTTTGAGACCAGGACCTGGAAATACAGATTATGAGGCACATAATCCTAGTGGCAACCCACTCCAGTGTTCTTGCCTGGAAAATCCCAGGGATGGGGGAGCCTGGTGGGCTGCCGTCTATGGGGTCGCACAGAGTCGGACACGACTGAAGTGCTTAGCAGCAGCAGCAGCAGCAATCCTAGTGTTTACAGTCAGCTCAGACTTCTGGTCTGCCCTCTTATTACTTATCTATCTTTAGGTAAATCATTTCATCTCTCTGAAACTCCATTTTCTAATCTTTAAAATAAGGGCAAATTCTATTTTTGAAAGTTGTGAAGATTAATAAACTTTAATAAAAGTAAATCTTATAGCATATTTCTGACAAACAGTAGGCATGCACTCAACAAATGTTAATGTCTTCCCTCTTACATCTAAGGGTTACTGTGAAAAGCAAATAAGAGAATATACATGAAAATGCTTTGTGAATTGGACACAAAATTCCATGGACAGAGGAGCCTGGCGTGCTGCAGTCAGTGGGGTTGCAGAGTTGGACGTGACTTAGTAACAATAGCAACAACAAATTATAGACAAAGTTGGGGTTTTACACATATTGCCTTTTTTTACCTTGTAATAAGTTCCAGTCAAATGAAAAGAGGCAAGCATCTCAAGATAAAGTAGCAACTTAATTACAGATTAAGGTTGTGTTCGAGACTGTAGTTTTGATGTGCTTCCCAACACTTTACTCTAGAATTAAATTTACCCACTCAGGTAGGCACAGAGCAGCGTGTGTAGGCACAGGTCTTACCATTGGGGCAGTAATTTTGCAATGCAGAAGGTAAACAGAATGAATGCTTCCTGAATGGAAGCAGAGAACCCTGAAAGAGCATAGCTGCCCATGGACAAATTGTTTTTAAACTCACTAATTACTCCATCTTAGTAGATAAGTCACTCCATCTCACATGAAAAAGAAATGGGAAGTGGTATTCAGGCAGGAAGCCTTTCTCTGTGGAAAGAAAACAAGAGGACAGAAAATACAGGTTTCTCTAATAGACACATATACATTGCTATGAAGAAATTAAAATTCAACCCTCTTCCCCCAACACCCCATTCTTATACGAACTGCTCTTTCATGTGTGAAAATATCCTTATTTGTCTTCAAAGGTATTTAAACCTCTTTCCCCAGCTTATAATATGTTCAATGAAAAATACAGATTAGAAAATTCTGCTGTATTACCTTGTATATTATATTCCATCTACACAGTATATACAGTCTGTATGGAATGTGTGTGTGTCCTAAAGGAATGTATATTTATTAGAGGAAGTGGAGAGGGAAATTAAAGTCCTCAGAGTGTCCATCTTCAGGTATGATTATGAGTGATTATTATTATGCATTTCATACTTTTCAGAATTTGTTAATGATGTATTTTTTAAAAGGTGGCAATCTCCTTGCTGCCAAAACGCAACTTTAAAAAAGCACAAACAATAACAAAATCTAGTCATATTGTTTCTTCTTCTCCAATGCTGGCAATATTTTTCATTTTTCCCTTTTCAGTTATGTTCAGTACAAGTGGTCTAACAAACTCACTTGGTACAGTAAACAGTGGTGGAAAGTCACTTGAAGACTAATTAAACATAATCGTGTGTAAGTGCATGCTGTCATTTCTATCGTGTCTGATTCTTTGCAATCCTATAAACTAGAGCCCACCAGGCTCACTATTCATGGGATTCTCCAGGCAAGAATACTGGAATGGGTAGCCATTTCCTTCACCAGGGGATCTTCCTGACCCAGGGATCAAACCCATGTCTTCAGCATTGCAAGCTGATTCTTTACCACTGAGCCACTGGGGAAGCGCCAATCAAAAGTCAAATTGCAACTATTATAGCAGACATTGTCATTTCTAAATACCCATCTTTTAATTATTTGTGAATGATGATAAATCCTGGAGTTAAGTTCAAAAATTTAAGTTCCTTTTCCTTAATCAGCATCTTTCCACATTTCTAAGAGTCATCTTAAGAAAGAGTATTTACTTTCTTATTTTGTTATTTTTGTTATAACTATTGGTGTGAGGGATTTTTGGTCATATAAATTTTATTTTAAAATTAGGTCCAATTTATCCATCTTTTCTACTTTTTTTTTGTTTTGTTTTTCATACTTAGAAAAGCTTCTAATGCTGGATTATGAAAGTTTTCTCCCACATTTTCTTCTGAACTGGTTTCATTTTCCATTTAAGTATTAATATTTTGAAATGTTTACTGAAATAAAGTATCATATACTAAATTTTTGAATGCATTTGTATTTCTTCACTTCTACTTTGTTTTCAAAGCTCTATTTTTTTTTCAAGAGAGTACTGTGTTTTAAAAATTATGTTGTAGTATGTATTTAATTTATGTATTTTCTTTGTTTAAAATTAATTTTTATTGAAGTATAGTATATTTATACTCTAGACACCCCAACACTAAAAATAAAATTTGAGCATGGCCTCCTAGGTTATGTATATCACTTAAAAATTTGTATATATAAAAGAGTGAATACTATCATGTCCATTGTAAAATTGCTAAAACATATATTTGAAAGCTAAAGGTAAAATAAACAATATTAAAATTTTTAAGCAATAAATTAAAAAAAAATAAAATTTTGCAATATATTGCTGTCACTAATATTGTGAACAATGTATCATTATCTGTTTTTAACTTTTTATTTTATATTGGGATAGGGATATAGCTGATTAACAATGTTGTAATAGTTTCAGGTGAACAGTAAAGGGACTCAGCCTTACATATGTATGTATCCATCCTCCCCTAAACTCCCCTCCCATTCAGGCTGCCATATAACATTGAGCAGCGTTCCATGTGCTTGTAGTGTGTATTTTAAAAATATGGTTAGTTAAATTCTGTCTCTTTTTTTCTCAGAATATAGTAAGCTAAAACTACTAAAGTTAACTCAAGAGTTGATGTTTAGCTGGAAAGATCACACATAGATCTATCATCTTTTATTCTAACAACCTCAGCAGTTTCTTTGCTTTGATTTGTAACATAGCTTTTGCCATCTTGTAATGTGCCATTTGAAAAGATATTTAGTCAAGCCTGTGAAGCAATTGATTTTTCAGTTATTAGCAAATTGGACTGTGGCTGGATTTCAAGTAGAAGGAAAAGTTGGAGATAGGGAGTTCCTCAGGTAAAACTAGTTGTTATCATAAGGAGGCAGGTTCAGAACAAGGAATTTAGGAAAAACATGTATTCTTGTTCTTTATCTTTTGCTAAGACAACTTTTCAGTATCTCTTTGGCCTGAGAAATATTGCCTTTTTCTCAGTTAGGAAAGAGTTGGAGATAGGGAGTTCCTCAGGTGAAACTAGTTGTTATCATAAGGAGGCAGGTTCAGAACAAGGAATTTAGGAAAAACATGTATTCTTGTTCTTTATCTTTTGCTAAGACAACTTTTCAGTATCTCTTTGGCCTGAGAAATATTGCCTTTTTCTCAGTTAGGAAAGCCTAAGAATTGTGCCATCTTAGGCACTTGAAAGATGCATGTAGGGGTGTGTCAAGCCAAGTACTTAAAATCGATCATTCCAAATAACACAGGAGCTCAAAAATCTATTCCTCTGGATAAAGAACTAAACTTTATGACTCTTCTCATCAGATTTAAGAAATAATTTCAATCTACTTGAATATAATAGTAATTTACAGTACATCAGTACCTTCATCCCACCACTAATTTTAGCAGTACTTATGTAGCTTCTCTGAGAATGTTGTAATTACAGCTAGAAAAAGATATCTCCAAAAAATTACTGCTGCTGCTGCCAAGTCACTTCAGTCATGTCTGACTCTGGGCGACCCCATAGA
>SJYT01056846.1:4314-19750 GCA_006410635.1 Cephalophus harveyi
GGATTGGGGGCAGGAGGAGAAGGGGATGACAGAGGATGAGATGGCTGGATGGCACCACTGACTTGATGGACATGAGTCTGAGTGAACTCCGGGAGTTAGTGATGGACAGGGAGGCCTGGTGTGCTGCGATTCATGGGGTCGCAAAGAGTCGGACACGACTGAGTGACTGAACTGAACTGGGGATGGAGAATTTCCATGGGGAAAACGGCGTTGTTATTGAAATGTCTGCTAGTCTATGACAACTATGAGTTTTATTACTCAGAGCTTTCAAAATTCTTTTCCTATTAGTCTTCTTCACTTTTTTGGGGGGCGGGGGTTGGGATGCGGTAAAGGTGAATTTTGAGAAAATTAATAGTTTTTGTGCCATTAATAAGAAATCTTAATGAAGTTTGTCCATTGGAGTGCTTTTCAGTGAGCAAATAGTCATGTTAAGACAAAGAGAGGAGAAGAAGGGGAGCTTATGTTTACTGGGCATCTCCTTGGAACACCAGGCAGCTGCTAAAGTGGGCCAGTGCCCCACCTGTCACAACCCGAACCATTCGACTATCATTTTTCCCTTTGTGTGGTTTCATGGATAATTTTATTTGTAGAAAGTTTCCCACTGCTAAGATTTAAAACATGCTGAATAGCAGATTGGAGACAGTAATTTAGAAGTAGAGTAAGGAGAAGCAAATATACTGGAGGCCATGAAAACCAGGGTCTAAAAATTGACTCTGTGTGCATGCTAAGTCACTTCAGTTGTGTCTGACTCTTTGTGACCTTATGGACTATAGCCCACCAGAGTCCTCTGTCCAAGGGATTCTCCAGGCTAGAATACTGGAGTGGGTTGCCATGCCCTCCTCCAGGGGATCTTCCTGACCCAGGGATCACATCCATGTCTCTTAAGTCTCCTGCATTGGCAGACAGGTTCTACAGGGAAAAGGAAAGAAAAAGCAAGAGTGGGCCAGGACTTCCTATGCATAGCAGTCTGGGCCATTTAGTGTACAGGGAAATGACTTGCTTATCTTAGTAGCTCCTAAGGGCACTAATGTCATTATCATCATTCAACACTGTTGAAGTCTTAAGATAGTGTGTTGGGCACTGTTCTAATAGCCGGGATACTAAAAAATACTTAGCAGAGATTCTGCCCTAAAGTTTAGTTGATATGGAAAGGAAATATGTCAAAACTGAAAGAAACCTGCCCAATTTACACAGTCTATGTAGCAGCATATGGCACCAGAAAGTAATAGAAAAGTTCAGAGGAAGGAGGAATTATGGAGAGAATTGGATTTTCCAGGAGAGAAGTCTAAGCAAATTAAACAGATACTAATGGCTATTGATCAGATCCATCTTCTCTTATTCCTGGGCCTGCAAACTCATGCAGTTTTAGATGTGGCCATGTAAATGAGTTTTTGCGTGTGTGCTCAGTTGCTCAATTGTGTCCTACTCTTTGTGACCCCTTGGACTGCAGCCTGCCAGGCTCCTCTGTCCATAGGATTTTTCGAGGCAAAAATACTGGAATGGGTTACCATTTCCTTCTCCAGGGGATCTTCCTGACTCAGGATGGAACCTGCACCTCCTGCACTGGCAAGTGGATTCTTTACGACTGAGCCACATGGGAAGCCCCTTAAATGAGTTTTAGCCCGTGGGAAATTAACAGTCATGAAGGGTGCCAATGTCAGTACTAGTCCATTCAGTTCAGTTCAGTTGCTCAGTCGTGTCCGACTCTTTGCAATCCCATGAATCACAGCACGCCAGGCCTCCTGTCCATCACCAACTCCTGGAGTTCACTCAAACTCATGTCCATCGAGTCAGTGATGCCATCCAACCATCTCATCCCCTGTCGTCCCCTTCTCCTCCTGCCCCCAATCTCTCCCAGCATCAGGGGCTTTTCCAATGAGTCAACTCTTTGCATGAGGTGGCCAAAGTATTGGAGCTTCAGCTTCAGTATCAGTCCTTCCAATGAACACTCAGGACTGATCTCCTTTAGGATGGACTGGTTGGATCTCCTTGCAGTCCAAGGGACTCTCAAGAGTCTTCTCCAACACCACAGTTCAAAAGCATCAATTCTTCGGCGCTCATCTTTCTTCACAGTCCAACTCTCACATCCATACATGACCACTGGGAAAACCATAGCTTTGACTAGATGGACCATTGTTGGCAAAGTAATATCTCTGCTTTTCAATATGCTATCTAGGTTGGTCATAACTTTCCTTCCAAGGAGTAAGTGTCTTTTAATTTCATGGCTGAGAAACTAGTCCATAGAACCTCTAAATATGATACTCCATGTGTACTCTTTCTGTAGCACTAAACACTGGAAGCCAAGTGACAAAGATGGCAGAGAAATCAGATGTAAGGAGCCTGAGTTCCTAGGTTTCTGAATCCTTGCTTGAAGGGGAGCCACCTGACAACACCCAATTTGGACTTAATGAGAGCAAGAAATAAACATTCGTTGTGTTAAACCATTGAGACTTTGGTGTTTTTCTGTCACGGCTGCTTATGTTACCTAATGAATACAGAATGTGAGACTAAAACAGAATGTTAATGGATGTGTAGAACATAGGTAATTATATAAGATGGTGAGGGTACCTCAGGTGGGAAGGATGGAATGAGCAATATCATTAGGAAATAAATGTAAAACAATTGGCTGAAATAGAATGTTAAAGAAGGTGATCGAGCATTAGATAGCCACCTCTGTTTATGGAAGTTAAGAGTTTGGACCTGACTTTATTGCCGAGGGGCAATTGGAAAGGTAAAGGGAGAAAGTGTTATGCCTTAGGATAATGAAGGCTTGTTGCTTCAGTGGTGGTTGAAGCATGTTCTAGGACCATTCATTTGGTGGCAGTGTATGTAATGGTTTAGTTGTTGGTCAGGTCAGATCAGGGTGCAATCAGAGAGATATCCTAGGAGACTGTGGGTGAGGACTCAGACTGGGTGATTGATGATGTAGGGAATCCAAGCAAAGGCTGAATGAGTGAGGCATTATCAAGTTCATACGTGACTAACTGTGGGAGCACTGAGAAGGGAAAAGAAAGACTGCAACTTCCAGGTGTGTATGTTAGCTTATAACAGTAATGCTTGCAATTATAAACTTGGCATAAAATGAAAGTGTAATGTTTATTGTCTTTAAGATAACAAGCTAGCAAAATATATTCTAAAAAGACTATCATCTAAATAATTAATGTAAAAAATGTCAGCATATGGCCTGCTCACAAATTTGCTTTATCTTCCTGGGCAAACAGAAAGACTACATTTCCCAGCCTTCCTTGCAGCAAGGGGAAAACAAGCCACTGAGTTCTAGTCTAACAAACATGAATATAAATGGTGTATACCACTTCTCATCTATTCATAAACCCTGCCTTTGAGGGTAAACCCTACCCTCTCTTCTGTGGCAATCTTGGAGGCTGTGTAGCCCAAAGAAGAGCCACAGTATGGAAGAATCTAGGATCACTGAGTCATTATTGGGATGAGAACTTTTCAGAATTGTCCCTCGACCACACTGAACCATGACTTGAGACTGAAATGAATCTCTGTTGTATTAACCATTGAAATTTTAGGATGCATTTATTATAGCAGCATAGCTGACCTACACAGAACACTTATTCAATCATTCAGCAAACTTTCATTGAGAATATAATATGTTCAAGAGGTGGGCTTGAACATTTAATTTTCTTAATAGCATCTCCTGGTGGAATATCCCCATGACGGCATTGTTCCAACAGATTTTTATTAGCCAGAAATAATTTTTATTAAAAAATTTTATTAAAATTTTGAAGCCCTACACTATTTACTGTCACCTTCTCACTCTTTGGATCTTATTATTAAATTCTGGTCCTTGTGTCAGTTTTGTAAACAGGAGAGTTGACAGTATATTTTGACTGCCTTTTATGAAATTCCTTTTTGACAAAACTTCTACTAACCAGGTCAGAGAGGCTTAAAATAAGAAAACCATAACTCATAGTATCTTGCCTGAAATAGTTTTGGGGGTATTGACAGATACAGTTTAGGGCTTCTTTTATTTTTCCTTTATCTGACAGACAGTGACTTAATGATGCCAAGGCATCTACCCATATGTACTGGAGATCTGAGCAGAGCCTGAATACCTTTATCACTTTGCGAATTTCAGATCTGCCACAAGAAGTTAAAAACCTAAAGTTTTTATTGAAATGAATTTATATGTCTTTTCTCTGTCAAATCCACTTTCAACATTTGGATGTGAGATTCTGACATGAACACTTGTCAAAGAATAAATTAACTTCCAATGCACATTTAAATCATAACTGTGTCAGAGTAATGATAGGGTACCATTCTTAGTATGGAAACTGTAGGCAGACCTGATCTCTGGAAAGCAAACTGTTGCTCTGAATTAGTATCACTTTGTGCTTTAAGGTGAGTTGGAAGGTGATAGCTCATAAACAGTCGTAACATTTCCCTCCAAATAAAAACAGTTTTAATCATTTTTAAAGTTATAAATATACTAGGTGAACATTTAACAACTGAAGCAGTGTGGAAAAGCATAAAAGAGTAAAAGAATACTCCAAAACCTACTAAGAAGAGAGAACTTATTAGCATTTTGGAGTATATCCTTTAAGCCTTCTCTGTGCTTGTGTGTTGGTCATTTCAGTCGTTTCTGACTCTTTGCGACCCAAGGGACTGTAGACTGCCAGGCTCCTCAATCCATGTGATTCTACAGGCAAGAACACTGGAGTGGGTCGCCATGCCCTCCTCTAGGGAATCTTCCCAACCCAGGAACTGAACACAGAAGTCTCCTTGTCTCCTGTATTGAAGGTAGATCCTTTTTTTTTTTTTAATTTTATTTTTACTTTATTTTACTTTACAATACCGTGTTGGTTTTGCCATACATTGACATGAATCCACCATGGGTGTATATTAGCTCCCAGTCCTGAATCCCCCTCCTACCTTCCACCCCATATCATCTCTCTGGATCATCCCCGTGCACCAGCCCCAAGCATCCTGTATCCTGTATCGAACATAGGCTTGTGCTTCGTTCTTACATGATAGTATACACGTTTCAATGCCATTCTCCCAAATCACCCCACCCTCTCCCTCTCCCACAGAGTCCAAAAGTCCTTTCTATACATCTGTGTCTCTTTTGCTGTCTCACATACAGGGTCATCATTGCCATCTTTCTAAATTCCATATATATGTGTCAGTATACTGTATTGGTGTTTTTCTTTCTGGCTTACTTCACTCTGTATAATAGGTTCCAGTTTCATCCATCTCATTAGAACTGATTCAAATGAATTATTTTTAATGGTTGAGTAATACTCCATTGTGTATATGTACCACAGCTTTCTTATCCATTCATCTGCTGATGGACATCTAGGTTGTTTCCATGTCCTGGCCATTATAAACAGTGCTGCAATGAACATTGGGGTACATGTGTCTCTTTCAATTCTGGTTTCCTCGGTGTGTATGCCTAGCAGTGGGATTGCTGGGTCATAAGGAATGGATTAAAGATCTAAATGTAAGACCAGAAACTATACTAGAGGAGAACATAGGCAAAACACTTTCTGACATAAATCAAAGCAGGATCCTCTATGATCCACCTCCCAGAATATAGGAAATAAAAGCAAAAATAAACAAATGGGATCTAATTAAAATTAAAAGCTTCTGCACAACAAAGGAAACTATAAGCAAGGTAAAAAGACAGCCTTCTGAATGGGAGAAACCAATAGCAAATGAAGCAACTGACAAACAACTAATCTCAAAAATATACAAGCAACTTATGCAGCTCAACTCCAGAAAAATAAATGACCCAATCAAAAAATGGGCCAAAGAACTAAACAGACATTTCTCTGAAGAAGTCATACGGATGGCTAACAAACACATGAAAAGATGCTCAACATCACTCATTATCAGGGAAATGCAAATCAAGACCACAATGAGGTACCATTTCACACCAGTCAGAATGGCTGCTATCCAAAAGTCTACAAGCAATAAATGTTGGAGAGGGTGTGGAGAAAAGGGAACCCTCTTACACTGTTGGTGGGAATGCAAACTAGTACAGCCACTATGGAGAACAGTGTGGAGATTCCTGAAGGTAGATTCTTTACTGCTGAGTCATCGGGGAAGCCCTTAAGCCTTCTCTATTCACAAACAAAAAATATATATATATATACACACACACAGAGGCAGACAATTCTGCATAAACAGAATCACAATACAGGTATTTTTATAATCTAAATTTTCACTCACAAAGCTGACATAGATATCTGCTTGTCAATAAATCTAGAGCTACAAAATCACTTTAAAGACTATAAATTCCTTTGCAGGAAAATATTGTAATATAACCAGTCTGCTGTTGATAGACATTCAGTTTGTTTTCAGTTTTTCACTATTATAAAGAATACTGCTATGGGCAAATATGTATATATTTGAATGTGTGTGAGTTGTGTAAATTGTGTGTATGTGCTAAGTTGCTTCAGTTGTGTCCGACTCTTTGCAATCACCAGACTCTTCTGTCCATGGGATTTTCCAGGCAAGAATACTGTAGTGGGTTGCCATGCCCTCCTCCAGGGGATCTTCCCAACCCAAGGATCGAACCTGCATCTTTTATGTCTCCTGCATTGGCAGGTGGGATCTTTACCACTAGTGCCACAGTGTAAATTACTAGGTTGAAATTGCTGGGAGGAAGGTAAGCACATTTGCTATTTCCAACTTCAATATTGCTAGAAGGAGAGAATACTGATCATTTTGGCTAATACATTGGAAAGATGTAGAGAGGAAGATGACTAATTTCAAAAGGACTGAGAGAAGGAAATTCACTTTTCTAGTCTACCAAGAATAAGTCAAAACTACCTGAAATAGAGGAGAGAACACATGCTTCCTCTAAAGGCTGTTTTGTGGCCCTATAAAATCTTTGTTAGGGAGGCTGGTATTCCAGTGTATGACAATCTTTGATGTATCATGACATTTATTAAAGTTGCATCCAAGATGTAAATTTAGAGTGAGTGGCAAGAAGGGGAAAGATTTTATTGGAGCAGAATAATGTCACAGCTCTTTTGCAATTCATCTATTTCTTCTCTTGCTCCACATCAGTCTGTGAAATCCTTCATAACACTGGTTTTGTTGTTGTGTTGTGAAGTTGTCCACGAGTTCCTCATGGTTTCCTTTTAGCTGCTTCACAAGCATTTTATTCCCATGCCTCTACTGAAGAAAAGGTGCCTTTAGATGTATCTATTTCCTCATCTCTCTCCTCTACTTCACATTGATAAGTGCTCTGAAAAGGTAAGGTGGAAGTACTTAGGGCTTAGAAGTTAGGGATAGAGTTTTAGGGTTGTGAATATAGGATTTGGAGTCTTTATTAATCAAGGTTATGGTAACAACAAACCCACTAAAGTTTGTTTTTTGCATTCAGCAAGTTTAGTGCTTGTCTCAGGACACCTCACAGTAACTCTCTTTTATGTAGTGTCATCTGAATCCAGGATTTCTCTCTTTTGAGATTCTGTCATTTCCCCTCAACACATGGCTGCCAGGGTTGCCACTCTTATATGCCTCACTCAGCTCAGAAGTGACACACATCATTGTCATCTGCTCATAATCTTTTCTGCTCATGTGTGCATGCGTGCTAAGTCACTTCAGTCGTGTCCGACTCTTTGCGACCCTATGGACTGTAGCCCGTCAGGCTTCTCTGTCCATGGGATTCTCCCGGCAGGAATACCGGAGTGGGTGCCATTCCCTTCTCCAGGGGATCTTCCTGACCCAGGGATGGAACTCACGTCTCTTTCTTGGCAGGCAGATTCTTTACCACTGGTACCACCTGGTAAGCACTTCTCATAGCTCACTGGCTAACTGCATAGAGGCTGGGAATTGTAGGGTAATACTAGGCTAAGTTTTTTCCAGTGGTCATGTATGGATATGAGAGTTGGACTGTGAAGAAAGCTGAACGCTGAAGAATTGATGCTTTTGAACTGTGGTGTTGGAGAAGACTCTTGAGAGTCCCTTGGACTGCAAGGAGATCCAACCAGTCCATTCTGAAGGAGATCAGCCCTGGGATTTCTTTGGAAGGAATGATGCTAAAGCTGAAACTCCAGTACTTTGGCCACCTCATGTGAAGAGTTGACTCATTGGAAAAGACTCTGATGGTGGGAGGGATTGGGGGCAGGAGGAGAAGGGGATGACAGAGGATGAGATGGCTGGATGGCATCACTGACTCGATGGACATGAGTCTGGGTGAACTCCGGGAGTTGGTGATGGACAGGGAGGCCTGGCATGTTGCAGTTCATGGGGTTGCAAAGAGTTGGACATGACTGAGCGACTGAACTGAACTGAACTGAACTACTACTTAGTACAGCCAGCTTGAGTATTAAATAGTTCTGTTTTTTACTGTGCTGTGCTGTGCTTAGTAGCTCAGCCATGTCCAGCTCTTTGCGACACCACGGACTGTATCTCACCAGGCTCCTCTGTCCATGGGACTTCTTCAGGCAAGAATACTGGAGTGGGTTGCTATGTACCCCTCCAGGGGATCTTCCCAATCCAGGAATCAAATTGGCATCTCCTACATTGCAGGCAAATTCTTCACCAGCTGAGCTATCCGAGAAACCCTCTGTTTCATACTAGTGTATAAACATTTCTATGCCTCAGTTTCTTCATTTGTATGATGGGGATCAGACTATCTCTTTCATATTGCGTTAAATGAGATAATATGTGTAAAGACACTTAGCAAGTTCTTTAGAAAAAAAAATATAGCTGCTAATATTAGTGGTAGCTACCCTGGGAAATGAATATAACTACAACCAGTCAGGACTTGAATTTGTATACAGAATTCATACTACGAGATAAGAGGAGAGAGAACTCATTTCTAAGGAAGGGATAAGGAAGATTTCAATGTGAAAACAGTATTTGAGGTGGGTTCTGAAAATTTTTTTTCTGTTTGCTTTAAGCCCCCCAGAGGAAAAAAAGCAGTCTTGCAGAGACTGGGGCAATAGAGGGAAGAAAAATTAGTGCTGAGGATATTTCACTGTGTTCTGACCTGAAATAAAAAATAGATTATGAGCAAATGATGAGTAAGCTAGTGTTAGTTACATGTCAGTAATCTGTACTTTCTAAAGCAAAAAGACTTCAGTCCTGGTTACACTATTTTGGGGGTCTTGCTAAGAGGCTGGGTGATCCACGCGCCTCTGAGTTAAGACCATCTCAAGATTTGACCTCCAAAATATGAGCTGGGGGACGAAGCATCCCTCTAACCAGGAGGAGCCTGGTTCTCCTACAGAAAGTTTGAAGCACACTAGGAGCTAGATTTATTTTCACCTTTTCCAACAAAAGAAGTTCACATGGCTTAGCTGTGGGGACAAAGGGTGAATAAACATTTTCCTGCTTCTGAATCAGCCTGCTTCCTGGCTCTGATTTTAGAGCTGTTTCTGCCCTTTGCACTTAGCCCTTTGTTTGGAGAACTTGTAAATCTCTCCTTTGGCTTCCTTTCCTCCTCAATTCTTGGTTCTGCTTATTTTCTCAGGTTTGGTGAGAAACAATCTTAATTTGCTCCTGCCTCAGGGAAGCCCTTTGGTTTGCCTGAGACCTCAACTTGCTGCCAGCTTGATCCCAGATCCTTCGTTTTGCTGGTGACTTGGTGGTTCTTTCAAGAGTGAATGGCTTGGTACCTGTGTCGGAATCCTGTGTTGGCCACTCCATGTCTGCATGACCTTAGTCAAAACCCTCAGCCTCTTGTGCCTCAGTTTTTTTCATTTGGAAAATGCAGATAGTAATATGCAGATAATATTGGCTTCCTAGTGTGAGGAAGTAACCTGTAAGATTTAGGGACCTTACAGGCCAACTGAAAGGTTATCTCTGTTATTTGTGACTCACAGACCCTGACCTGGAGGGTTTGTGACTCACAGACCCTGACCTGGAAGGTTTGACTTTCCAGAGAGTCAGAAAAACAAGCTGTGTAAACTGTGTGTCAACTGCAGATTGTAAAAAATAATATCACCAGACCCTCACGAGCTTATCCTTGCAAAGATCAGCATTATTGTGACCAATCATGATATATCTATACCTCCCCGCCCAATGTGGTTTTTGTGCTTAAAAACTGTCCTGTAACTGTCATCGGGGTTCGCTCCTTGCTTGAGGAGGACAGAACCCCGGCGCGCCGGTTCAATAAATCCTCTTGCTATTTGCATCAATCCTGTGCCTTGGTGGTCTTGGGCGACGGACTCCAGGGCGGAACCTTGCGGTTCAACACTAGGACTGTGAAGATTAAACAAGGGTTAAATTGAATAAAAGTGATTAGAACAGTGCCTTGCCTCCAGTAAGTACTTCATGATTTTCATCTATTCCTATTTAGGACAAGGGTGCCCTGGGGCACAGGAAGGAAGCAATTAATTTGGCTCAGGAGAGCCAGGAAAAGCTCCAAAGAAATGATGACACTTGAAAAGAATTTGAATCAATGAATGAATTTCCAGGGGAGGGCTTGGAGGGAGGGCAATCTAAGAAGAGAGGAAGATGGATACAAAAGCTCAGGTATGAGACATGAGATAAGAAGTTCATATGCACAGAGTATTCACTGGATGAATGCTGAGGATGTAGGAGAGGGCAACGTGGCAAGTGTCCAGTCTGTAGAATTGGGACAAGGGAACACTGAGAAGGATTCTAATGCCAAAATAGTAAGCTGGTACTTGACTCCTAGACAGTGAAGTCAACAAGGATCTTTAGACAAGGAAGTGATTATGTTGAGGTTTATAAGATCACACCAACTGTGGTGTGAAAGATGGATTACCTCGGACTGGAGTGTTGGTAAGGAGTCTGGTGAACAAGGCGCTTTCATTACTCCAAAGGGGAAAATCACGTGAGAGCTTTCTATAGGGGGCCATTAATAATGACTTCTCTCCCTCTCCCTTCTGTCTGTTGGGTTTTGAATGGGTATCAGGTTTTTTTAAAGTCGTTTTGCTTTTCTGTTATTTTAATTTTAATATTTGCCTTAAAAGCACAAAAGGCGCTTTCATTACTCCAAAGGGGAAAATCACGTGAGAGCTTTCTATAGGGGGCCATTAATAATGACTTCTCTCCCTCTCCCTTCTGTCTGTTGGGTTTTGAATGGGTATCAGGTTTTTTTAAAGTCGTTTTGCTTTTCTGTTATTTTAATTTTAATATTTGCCTTAAAAGCACAATGTGAAAAAAAGTCACAACTTCTCATACCAATAATTCATGGTAGAAATCCAATACACTGCTTTGTCTCCACCCATCCACTGCATCAGTCAGCCTTTCCTGGCCGATGTAGTCTGTGATTAAAATGGGTTAAAATGGGTTTAGTCATGGGTTAAAATGTATTTGATGCAGTACTGTAGCCTTAAGTATGCATAAGCTGGATGGCCCCAGAATTTAGTTTTTCCTCTGCTTCCCTTGTCACACCATCAGCAATATCCCTGGGTAAGTGACCTAGGGTTAAGGATTAAGTTTAAAAACCATCTTGGCATTTTTCTGCTTGCCTTGGTTGGGCTTAGACTGAGATTTCATTAAATATTTAATTTTATTTGGTTTGCTGCAGGGTAAAGTCTAAAAGAACTCCAAATGGTCTTTTATTTTTACAGTTCACCTGCACTTCTTGTTATTCTCAAATGAAAGAATCCTGCCTTCAGACACAAAGTTATTTCAAGAAATTTTACTATCATATGCCCTACCTTATGTGTTTTAAATTACGTGACCTATAGAACTAATCCATCAAGAGCTTTGTAAAAGCCCTGCACAGGTCTGGAGAGTGTCTCCAATTAGACTTCTAAGCTATATTTCTTATCCAAACCTTCCTTTCATTTATAAAACTTATATTTATTTTTTTTTCCTCCTTGCTTTGCACCTCCTTGAAAGTAGCAAAGCTACACATGGTTTTAGAAATTTCTCAGAGCAGCTAGGGCAAAAATCTACAAAGAAGAAAACTCTGGCAGATTTTTTTTCCCCCAAAACACATTTCTGTTTAGCTCATGCCAAGCAATTCAACATTCCTTTTTATTAATACTGAATAAAAGTTTTTAGAGTTGACTGGTTCACCCTTCTTCGAAACTTTCCTCTTCATTAAACAGCCATTGGAAATGTTCAACCCAACTTGAATATCAGTCAGGTTCTCCTTTCCTTTCTCTTTTGGCTTGGGTCTTCAGAGTAAAAAAGGTAACAGGTGCTGCCTCCCAACCTGGGTTTTCCAGAGGCAATAAATTAATCTGCAAAACCACTGTTAGGCATGTCTTCACCCCTCCTTCTTTCAGAGGATTGTTGGATTTTTCAGTGGGCTTATTAAGGACCTCCAACTGACTCTGAAGACTTCTCTTTGTGGTGTCATCTTTTGTGAATCTCTCTGAGTGTGATAGAGAGATCCAAGGATTTAAACATCACTTGTGCCTCTAAAATCACTAGGGGTTCCACTTAATTTTTCTTTCCTTTACACCCACATTGCCACCTTCCTTCAGAAAAGAAGGCTTAGCTTATGTGCAGCCAGCCTCTGGAGGGTTCTGGAGGAGTGTGGGAGCCATCTCAGTTACTTGAAAGTCCATCACATGGAGGAGGGTCTCACGTGTTTCATATGCAGCTCTGAGTGATAGTGCCAGGATAAGCAGGTTAAAAAAATATCAGGAGGCAAACACCTTCCCCAGTGTAGGTTCTGCGGGTCTGTGGAATGCTGATGGGTTGCTGTTGGTGTGTGGAAGGTTGCAGTGTAAATGCAATTAGAAAACGCAGTGTTAATGCTATTAAACATCAAAGCTAATGAGTATTGTAAATATCTACAAGGAACATATAGTATATGCCTATTTGGCCATGGACCGTTTTTCACAGAGCAGGTTAAAGGATGGAAGCACCTGCTGCCTAACATGAGAATACATTTTACTATTGTAAGTTAGAAGCCTTAGCTGTGTGTCCTAGCACAGGGCATTGATGCTGGTTTTAAACAGCATACTCCTTCCAGAACTTTACCAAAATGTTATCTTTCAGATGAGGCATTGCCAATATCACTATTACATTAACTGCACAATGAAGTTAATAATCATGCTGATTTCACTGCTAGGTGTTTGGGGGCTTACTCTATTTACTAAGTGATAAAAGATTGGTTCAAATATATAATACATATACTATTTTGTTAGAATTTGGCTATTGTGGTGATGCTGCTGCTCTGCTGTCCAGCCACAAGTACTGGCAACCTGGTGTCTTCTGCATTAGATATTAGGGTTAGGGTTAGCTTGGAATAACTTAATCAGACTTTAAAAAATTTTTAAAGTGAGTACAACAAAGGTCCATCTAGTCAAGGCTATGGTTTTTCCAGTAGTCATGTATGGATGTGAGAGTTGAACTATAAAGAAAGCTGAGTGCCGAAGCATTGATGCTTTTGAACTGTGGTATTGGAGAAGACTCTTGAGAGTCCCTTGGACTGCAAGGAGTTCCAACCAGTCCATCCTGAAGGAAATCAGTCCTGAATATTCATTGGAAGGACTGATGTTGAAGCTGAAACTCCAATATTTTGGCCACTGGATGCAAAGAACTGACTCGTTTGAAAAGACCCTGATGCTGGGAAAGATTGAAGGAAGGAGGAGAAGGGGATGACAGAGGATGAGATGATTGGATGGCATCACAGACTCAATGTACTTGAGTTTGGGTAAACTCCAGGAGTTGGTGATGGGCAGAGAGGCCTGGCATGCTGCAGTCCATGGGGTCACAAAGAGTCAGACACGACTGAGTGACTGAAATGAACTGACATATTAAGTATCTGTTATGTGCCAGGTAGACATTACATTGAAGTGATCATGTTTCATATTATTACAGAGAACAATTTTCACTTGTTATTTCTTTGGAACTGACTTTCAATTCAGTATATCAAAGATTTTCATTCACTGACTATTCTAGAACTAAGGATTTTTTTTCCTTCAACTGAGGAGTTCCATAGAGCCCTGATGTACTTTAAATATGTCTCGTTTGTAAACAATTGTGAGAGAAACAGACCAGGAAAGCGTACTTCTAGTTCTTAGTTGGGAACATTGCGATATGACTAATTTTTACTGAATTGGCCACATTAATTTATAGTCATATACAATAAATATTAATGTACTGAAAACCATAATATTTGCTGATGTTTGGCAGTGTGGAAGGATGATTAGCTAATTAATCATTCTCTGTGCTTTAGATAAGGATGGCTTGCATATTCATCACATGCCATGAGTGACAGTCCAAAGAGGTTGGAGCTAAAGTTGAAACACATGTCAATTGATACAGGACAAAGTGTCTCCTAAGTGAGGATCACAGACAGATGATAAAGTTAATTAATTAATTTATCCAGAATTTAATTCCAAGATATTGTCTTTTCAAATGTGCTTTCTCCCTTTTTCTTTCCCTTCCTCCCTCTCTTCTGTATAGAGAAATTAGTATTAGCAAATATTTCTCTATTTTTTTATTGTTTGTCATAAAGATCAGAACTAAATTTAATGCTCAGTTACAGAAATTAAGTCACTTATTCATAATTCCTAGCTGACTTTTCTCTCATCTTTTTAACATGATTAATGATCATTACTTTATGTCAATTTCAGCTTTTTGGCTTCATATACATCTTTCCATATTTCTTCAAATTATTTTTAGAAAAGGGCAGAGTCTACATGTTATACACTTGGTACATAAAAATGAAGGCTAGGTGCCACTAATAGATGAAACTCTAGGCATTTCATGCATATTTTTGAATGTTTCAAGCTCCACACTAGAGAATCAGGATCTATCATAAAGAGACATTTATTAAATGTGGCTTAAAACAAGGCTGGGTGCCATAAACTTAGCGTTTTCATATTAAGTAGAGTTCTCCTCTACTGGGATAGTTTTTTTGGAATAAACACTCTGACTCCCTTTGGCAGTCTTCACAGTTATCATGATAAATAGAAATAATTGTATAATCATACAAAGATGGAGAAGCTCTATACATTCAGCAAAGACAAGACCAGGAATTGAGTGTGGTTCAGATTATAACCTCCTTATTGCCAAATTCAGACTTAATTGAAGAAAGTAGGGAAAAACATTAGACCATTCAGGTATGGCCTAAATCAAATCCTTTACGATTATACAGTGGAAGTGGGAAATAGATTTAAGGGACTAGATCTGATAGAGAGTGCCTGATGAACTATGAACGGAGGTTTGTGATGTTGTACAGGAGACAGGGATCAAGATCTGTCTTTTTCCCCAAGAAAAAGAAATGCAAATAAGCAAAATGGCTGTCGGAGGAGGCCTTACAAATAGCTGTGAAAAGAGGAGAAGCAAAAAACAAAGGAGAAAAGGAAAGATACACCAATTTGAATGCAGAGTTCCAAAGAATAGCAAGGAGAGATAAGAAAGTCTTCTTCAGCAATTAATGCAAAGAAATAGAGGAAAACAATAGAATGGGAAAGACTAGAGATCTCTTCAAGAAAATTAGAGATACCAAGGGAACATTTCATGCAAAGATGGGCTCAATAAAGGACAGAAATGGTATGGACCTAACAGA